>JASDQU010503467.1:37810-51814 GCA_032191745.1 Picea mariana | reverse complement strand
GGTGCACATGGGGAGATGATTAGCTTGGACCTCCATGGGGATGAAGAGCCCATCAGATGGTGGCTGGGATGGTAGAGGCAGGACAGAGTTGTGACGAGCCCTTGCATGGAGAAGAAGAAGGACGCCCTCATCAGGACGTCTTGGCAGAGATTTGACCTATGGGGATCAGCCCCTTGCAGATGGGATGAGGGCCTTGATGGATAGGACGCCACCTAGGATAGGCTGGACATTTTCTGGAGCAGATGGCAGTGTGCTGGGCTTGTTTGGCACACATGGCAGGTTGCAGGAGCCCCAGAGGGGGAAACGTTTTTCTTGCTGGATGATGATTATGCCCTGAAGGGGCCAACGTCTCCCTCATAAGGGGATGACGTCTCCATTTTTAGCTCATTTTTGGCATTTTTAGCATTTAGTGTGACAAATAATTGAATAATGTTAAGTCAGCCTTGTCGGTTGTTTTTAATGACCTATTTTGTAATTAAAGGCCATGAGGATGATATAAATTGAGGACGTTTTAGCCTCATTTGGATATAACACAACTTGCTCTCTTGTGAGAGTGACTCTTTTTATCTTTTGTCTTGGATATTTTCTCTTGGAGTGAGGCGCTACACTTGGAAGGATCATCTTTGGAATGCATATGGTGTTCTTATCATTGGAAGGTGTTACAACTAGGGTTTGATAAGCTTTTTCATGAATTTGTAAGTTTTTTTCTCATCAAAACTTCTTGATTGAATGGTTGTTGATTAAATATCTTACATGTATAATTACATTGTTATTATTATGCTTAATCATTGAAACCCTAGGGAGCCAACACACAAGTAGGTCGTGGCTTCATGTCCCCATGATAAGAACTAGTTTAGCCATTGATTAAAGAAGGTTTAACCTAGCCATAACTACACTAGCCATTCTTTTTTCTGAGTTAGTTTTGAATTATAAGTTGAAGGAGGAATACGTCCTAGGCCTAATTTAGTTTACACCTAGGGTTTTGACCTTAGGGTTTTGAAAAGCCTTGTCCCCAAACAACACTTTTCAGCCCTAGACTTATAGTTTGAAGCTAGCCGTTTTGCCAAAGAGTTCTAAAGAAAGAGGGAGGAGCATGAGGCCTAGCTTTAGCTACACCGGAATGAGCCTCCTCCCCTTAGGGTTTTGACTTGGTGGCCCTGCCATTGCAGCACCATCAAGCCTAACTCTCCCGTCCTTTGATTTAGATTCTCCTAAGCCATTAGCCTTACTCCTTGACTCCATTTACCCCAAGGCACTAGTCTATACTAAAATGTTGAGCTTCTGGTGTTAAAACAACTCTTTCAAACTTTCTTGATTTGAAACCCTAACTAACCCTAGCATTTTTTACTAACCCTAACCCTAAGATGACGTCATGCCTATATTGAACTTTTGATTGGTATAAAAATTGCGGCTTGGTCATCCTTTGATTGGCATTGATGTGTTGAGCATTTTCATTGTTCTATTTTGTAAAACGGACACTTCTTTGTCTCTCAAACTAACCCAATTTAGGGCTGACGTCACCTTTATAGCAGCATAAATATTGATGACGTCAAGCCTCTTTTAACCATTGTTTAAGTGTAATACATTGTCATTTGGTTGGCATTAAAGTATAGATTACTTTCTTTGGGTTAGTGTGCAAAACGTTCACTTTTTGCCTTCCAAAATTGACCTAATACAAGGGCTGACGTCACCTTAAATCTGTAATAGTGACACAGCAACAATATTTATATATGAGTAGATTTATGATATTTATTGCATTGTGATAAAAACAAGGATTTGATTTTATACATTGAATGCCAATATCCCTTGTGTATTTATTGAAGAAGTGACATAAGATATAAGTTTTAATTGCAATCATTGACTTCGTCAATAATTACTTTCATCATTGCTCATATGTATTAAAGATAGTCATTGATATATTGTAAAGTACTAACCACTGCAACACGTTTTAGTTCTATTTGTCTTGTCTCGCAAGCAGGTGCCTTTATCAGTGGAATTATCTTCTCTTTGACTATCCATTTGGCAGTAATCTATGAAGGAAAATCTTACCTTAACCTTTGAGCTTCATAACCCTTGATCCTTTTCCTTCAGAACCCCATATTACTAGGGACGTCTCCCTTGGGATTTTCCACCCTAAATAGAAAGAGCTCCCCATCAAGGTGACAGTTGGTGGGGAAGCTCCTGTTTGATCCTTGACTTCAAGCTACCTAAACGTTTCCTACAAACTGAGCGATAACAGGTACTTACCTAGGTACCCCATATTATCATTCCTCATTTTATCCCCCCTTTGCATGTTTAGTCCTTGAAACATGAGTGGAAAGCATATAATATGATGTGATAATAAATGTAGTAAAATGGTTCCAAGCACGAGAATCCATCTATCCTAGTGAAATGTGAATATGGGGTACTCCAATTGTGGCCTCCCCACCTTGATGTTGATCATAGTTTCTCCTTTGGTTCCTTATTTTTTGTTATGATATTCTAATATCTCCATTAATTTGTTTTATTCCTCCATGTACCTCTAAACTGATTGCGTTTCTTGTTTAGTGTTTATCCATAGTAAGTTTGTTGATGCGCATGACCTTGTCTCGATGACTATTGATTCTTAGATTGGTGTGGGTGGAGATATCCAACAACCTTTAGGTATTCGTTCTTCTTTTTGTTTCGAGGAAAATATCTCTATGGCATGGGGTAAACCACAACAGACATAATGACACGTATAAATCAACTCTAATCCCAAGTATGCTATATAAATGAAATGCTAACAAGACAAGGCCAAGAGCCTACCTCGTCCAGAAGTTTGATGAAGACCACCATTGAGAACACAACTCAAAGCTTTGTACCTGCAAATTATCCTCAACAACCAAGATACACGAGCATATGGTGATAATATATGATGTTATCATTTATATTATCATAATCTATTAACATACATGAAAAATATGCCCATGGAATAATAATTAAAATATTTGCAATATATCAATTGGATGAGAAAAGAGTATTTCTATTAAAATAATCAATAGAAGTATATAGGTAACAAACTTCTGTAACAAAAAATATCAGAACCGAGAAACTAAGTCCCTCCAGCTGGGCCTCCACCACTTTAATCCTCCACCAAAGGAAATATCATATAAAGGAGTCAATGATGTTCTCCATCGCAAAGAAAGAAGAGCTTGGGGGCTAAACAGGGAGTTCATACTTTCAACGACAAAGGGATGTAGACTCAATATGAAGTGAAATTTCTCTAGAGTGTCTTTTCTCTCAAATTTGAATTGTTTAATCTCCTCAAGGCTTGGATATGGCCCAATTGATATCCTTCAAATGGAACTGAAGGGACGATTCAGAGCGTTTCCAGTATATGGAAGGTCAAGGATCATGGATCTTGTGAAATGGCATGGAAACTCAACATAATTTTTAATTTTGAGCACCAAACCCGATGTACGCGGGCTGTAGTGGAGAAACCTACGCATACACTTGTTTTCTAACTGATAGGGCACTTATATGTGGAAAAATGTGATTTTTGGATTTGGATTTGGAAAAATTTGATTTTTGGATTTGGGACTTCAATTCTGCATAGGGAAATGGAAAGGCCATCCAAGCAAGTTTCATGGGGTGAGGAAAAATTTACTGTAACAGATGCTCCCTAATGTTTGAGGTCAGAGGAGTATTTGTGATGGTGAAATACATTATAATTCCTAGAAGTGGAGTAATGGAAACTCAGTTGGAAGTGCTAGTTACCCATGAGAATATTACAATCCATAATGACTTTGTACACATGGCAACCAATTTGAATTGCACTGCAGATCCATATGGAAATATATCAAATAATTTTTCATGGCCATGAATAGGAAATATAAAATGGACATACGCCATAGGTTTTCATAGTCACGAACAAGGCATAGTGGAATCCAGTCTCAAAATGAATCTGAAGATATCTGTATACAACGGGGTACAATATGATCTCCCATGATCACTAAATTCATATAGGTATTGGTCCAATGAAAGACAACAACTAATTAGGAGTGCTTCTAATGTAAGTTGGAAGTCTTCTACACTAGTCTTTGAAGATGCAAGTCTATATCATGTGAATAGAGGAGTTGAGGTCAAACACAATGAGACTTCGTTTGATTAACGATCATTAAGGTATACCATTAACAAACGTGAGACAACCTATCAATAATGAAAGTAGGTATCAAGGCACCAAGTACATTCTACAAGTGTGAATAAGGGTGTTGAGGTCGAACACTTGAATAATCCATTTATCAAGAGACATTGATGTATTCCCAACTGTCGATGGCGGGAGAACCTGCCACTGATGATTGCAAGCCTCTAGGTACTCATAAGACTCTAGGTTTCATTTCTAGAATAGATGAGCCGGAGTCGATGGAAGGAGATCCGTTGAAAGGAGAGCAATAGGGCATCTCTCATCAATAAAAATGAGGTACAAAGCAATAGCTTTATGATTAGGAGGATATCATATGAATAAGATGTTCATGAACCAATGACCATGTGCATCTCCCACATGGACCAGATGCAAGTAGTGTACGGAATATACCCTATGAATAGAAGACAATAAGAAAAACTGTTGAAAAAGGAGAGGAAACCACCAATAAGGATAATGGCATCCAATACACTACACAAATCCCAATGTGTGAATATATTTCTTGCCGTTGAACACAAGGGAAACCCCCCAATCAACAACCAATGAGGAAATGTCAACTGTTGGGTTCAAGGCTACCTACCCATAATGAAAGTAGGACCAGGGTGCATGGTAGGACTGCAACTTTATGTGACTCTGAGGTACACTAAGGGTATGGCTGACATGAAAAGTCAAGATTTATGAGAAATGGATGACATAGGCTTATAAAATTCATTTGAACAAGAGAATGAGACATATGGATATCTCAGGAAGCATAGACTTGATGATAACACATTGTGATGTAGGAGGGATCAACAAAATCTCCATAGGGACTGGAAGAATAACTAGTGGGAGGAGTAAACTCTAAGTAATGAGCTCATCTTCCTAAGGTCATGCTAAACCAAAACTTTGGATGAAAATGGAATAAAAATTTTTTTCTCTGTTCAAAGGCAACACAACTACTGTCGATATGAGATAATATTCTTTTCCCACCCATCTTTTTTTTGTTTTTTCATAGGAAAAGAAATGCTATGATACGAGAGAAAAAATGAGTGTCATGAGTAAGCAACTAGCTCCAAATAGTGGAACATACCTATGCTCGATGCAAGGAAGTGCATGCGGGGCATGGACACTCAAGGGGATGTTTCCTCTTAGGGTACATGGTGTCAAGTTGCAATGGATATATAGAAGGCTCTGCTTGGCTAGTGATGCAAATTGCTGAGGCAAGAGGCTTATAACGAGAAAACGAGAACCGATAATAGGCTCAATATTGCAAGCAGGATGATGGAATGAAACTACAACTTAACTCCAAAAAATGTCCTTTTTTGTAGATTTAGTCACCTAGGCCCGAAAAAGTATAAAATAATACCTAGGAGAACTCTTCTAGCCAATAATGAATAGAGTATTCCTTTTTCATAAGTAGTCTACTTGGTTCGAAAAAGGGTTAAAATTATACCAAATAGACTTCCTTTCAAATCCATTTAACGATTGTGAAAGAGACAAGTTCACTCGACAATCTTTTCATTTTTTATGGAGTCAGAAAAGAGCTTAACCAAGAATCAGAGGATGATGTTATAAGAAACATATAATGGGGGAGGCCAAGGCTCCTGTGCAGGACTTCTAACGAAATATTACAACTCACTGGTAGTTGACACAAGCTTGGGAGAAAACAAATCTTACCAAGCCGAGGAGGATAAAATACTTGCAGAGGATGATTGTAGAGAAGGAAGCTGAGGATCTACAAGATTATTCCAGTCAAAGGAAATCATCCTAGGATTTGGAGGGAGCGTACTCAGAGAGAGTGGAATTATCCCTTGTTAAGAAGGTATAGGATCAGAAATGATAAGGACATGGTTGAAAGATGCATCACCCCCCAAAAGAAGAGTGGTATTGACCAAAGATTACATCGGCAATGTCACTACCTTAGAATTTTCACCGTTCAAGAGAAGTGGGATCAACCAAAGATCGCATCAGCACAAACACTTCTTCAACCATTGGTTGAATAGGACGTGAGACAACATGGTCAAGAGATGCATCACTCCCCCAAAAAAGAGTGGTGTTGGTCGAATATTGCATTGACACGACTGTTGGTTGAACATGATGCGAGACAACATGGTCAAGAGATGCATCACCCCCCAAAAAAAGAGTCATGTCGATCAAATATTTCATCGATACTATTGTTGTATCAACCAAAGAAGGATTAGATTGTTGAGAAACCAAATACGACTCAGAACCCAAAGGGCCACTAGACAAGGGCCACATTTCGCGTACCACTGCAATAGCAGGGCACATACGAGTTAGATTATCTCCTTTGCAAAGTCTACAAAGGAACTTGGGATTACATCCTCTATGTCTAGGCTTCTCAATTGTATGAAATCCACCAACATGAATTTCCATGGCTGGTGACATGCTCCCAGCATGACTTGTATAGGCTAGTAGTTGATATCCAACATGACTAGCAGAGGCTGGTGATGAATCCCAACATGACTAGCAGAGGTTGGTGATTAATCCCAAAAATGACTAACAAAGGTTGGTGATGTTTGTGAAGTGTGACTAGCAGTGACTAGAGTTATGCTCCCAACATGACATGCAATGGCTGGTTGTTGGTCTTCAACATGACTTGCATAGGTTGTTGACCTATCTTCAACATGACTAGTAGAGGTTGGTGATATAATGTCAGTATGACTTGTAGTGACTGGACTTGTGCTTCCAATAGGACATACATCGTCTGGTTGCGGCATCAGAGACCAAGGTCCCAGGAAATACTAGTTTTGAGAGATCGCAGGCTAAGAAGGGTTCTGGTATACACCATGGCCTTATCCGACATGATATTATCCTCCTCCCAACTAATTCATAAAAGGTTGTAAGGGAATCATCACTGAGGAAGCCTCTTGCGAGGAGAAAATGATGTGACATGGGTTACTCATGTGAGTATATACATTTCCCCCAGACGAAGGAACTCCATGTGAGGGGTTGCCCATACCACAAAACTGAATCCCCTCGGATGAAACACTAGAGGCCAAAGGGGGATTTTCCATGAGAAAAATGTTCATAGGAATCGACAATGTGGAAGAATGAATGACGAATGAAATATAAGAAGTAGAAGGACCGCCCATTTAAGCACTTGCTCTTGGAAAAGTGAAGCTAGGATTGGGTCTAGAGGAAGGAGGATTCCAACCTCCTACCATAAGAGCTGGTTGAGGGTTATGAATCCCACCAAACAAAAAGGGAGAATAAGGAGGCATCATGCTCCATACCCAAAACTAGGATTCACTTAAAATGAGGAGAGATTGGATGACAAGTGCGAAGACATGTCTATCATACCAAAAGAGAAAGGATTAGAGGCCCAAGGCATTGAATGAGGACTATGATTCGACGTACCACTCGAAAATACAAAAGGATTTGTCTACATGGACTAAGCAGAGACCATGGGCTGGTTAGTGCTAACTGAGGGAGTCACAGAGGCACCACCAACCATAACAATCAAAAATCATGACACAATACAAAATCCTAAGGAAAACTAATAATCATAGAGCACACGAAAGTAAACAAAAAAGGCCAATGCACATAAACATGATATAGTGGTTGAAAAGGGGCCTCCCTCACTCGAGTAGCTATGTCTTGCTGAAGAGGGGCCTGAGACTCCCTTCAAAAGATTGGAGGTATCAAAATAAGTTATAAGAGACCTCATGGGATTAACATCACAATCGGTCAGATCCCCTTAGAGAGGTAATCCTCCATAAATGTTGTGTGTTGTCCAACCCTTATCTGACTTAGGGTACCTGCAAAATAACCCCTGCAAGTAACCTATGTGCCTACCTATGTCAAGCAACTAGAGTCACAATCGTAAGTCCGATCCACTATATGGGCAGGGTAACAAAGCTAGAAATCTTGAAAGCACCACCTCTCATGGAGGTGAAGGTACTAACAAGAACCCCAAATATGAATAGAACCCCAGAAATATCTCTGAAGCTAAGAAGATATTAGAGGGTTATCTTTGCAACCAACTTCGCGTGACCTCGTGCTTAACTATGGTGTGAGTGGAGCACCCGTATATCACTAATTACATAATGGGTTTCACCACTCCCTAGTTAGAAACATATGTTTAGTTTAATAGCCTTGGATAATTTTACTCACAAAATCCTATTCCAAGGCCCTATGTCCTATACTTGTTTGTGTACCCTGAAAAATAAAATCGTTTCTAATCAATTTAAATTAATAAACATTAATTTTAATGGATTTTTATTACTCAAGAGGTTAAGTCACGAAATTGGTGGTATTACAACTCAACATATAAAAAGAAGCAAATATAAAAACACTGCTAAGCACTAGTCTTGAATTTCGAAGAGATGGTATGCTTCTAAATGCAAATTTTCCAATGCAATCTCTACAATTTCAATGAAATGCAATCTCTCCACATGTGTTAAAATCAATGAAAGTAATCAAAA
This sequence comes from Picea mariana, assembly GCA_032191745.1. Lineage (NCBI taxonomy): Eukaryota > Viridiplantae > Streptophyta > Pinopsida > Pinales > Pinaceae > Picea > Picea mariana. The sequence goes on along the minus strand of JASDQU010503467.1, from coordinate 43,228 downwards.
GTGAAAATGACATAATGAAAAATGAGAAAATGTTTTTGTTTTTTCGATATAAAGAAAATAAAATGCAAGGAATGAATAACAACTTCACATGTAGAACCTACCACAATAAAAAATAGATAAGCCAAGAAGGATACCGAGAAGCAAACACTGAAACCAACGTGCAAGGACAACCAATGAAAAATATGATAAGGAAGAATACCGCCTAAAAATTCAACAATAAGAAGTCTTTCTATCACTCTGTAAGAACTTAACATTCAGGATAGGCACCCAAGAAGAATGAGAAACCAACCAAACTCACCCAACAAACACCAAAATCAGCCAACAAGACTAAAGAGATGATGTGTGCGACTGTTTGAGAAAAAATCGTGTATGTACACACTCTAAAAGAAGACAACTCGTGTATGTACGCGTCTGTCAAGGGGAAAAACCACGTATACCTAGTAAAACACTGCCAGGGAAAGGGTTAAGCCAATAAAATTAGATGCAAATTAAAAATAGGCTATCAAGCAATCAGGCGACAAAGAAACTCATGCTAACATAGAGAAAATCAAGGAAAAAAACACTCCAAACCCCCAAAAAGAAGATCAATCCCCAGTATGGTTGCCAATTTTATTATGAGGAAAATCTCTCTATGGCATGGGGTAAACCACAACAGATGGGATGAAACATAGAAATCAACTCTAATCTGATGTATTCTATATAAATGAAATTCTAACAAGACAATGCCAAGAGCCTACCTCATCTGGACATTCGATGAAGACCACCGTTGAGCATGCAACTCAAAGATTTATACCTGCAACTTGTCCTTAAAAACCAATATATGAAAGCACATGGTGATAATATGTGATGTTAGCATATATACTAGCATAATCCATTAACATACATGACAAATACGTCCATGAAATAATAATTCAAATATTTGCAAGATATCAATTGGACGAGAAAATAGTATTCCTATTAAAATAATCAGCAAAAGTATATAGGTGACAAACTTCTATAACGACACATATCAGAACTGAGAAACTAAGTCCCTCTATCTAGGCCTCCACCACTTCAATCCTCCACCAAAGGAAATCTCATATAAAGGAGTCAATGAGGTTCTCCATTGCAAAGAAGGAAGAGCTTGGGGGCTAAACAACGATTTCAGACTTTCAAGGACAAAGGGATGCCGTATCAATATGAAGTGAAATTTCTCCAGAGTGTCTTTCTCTCAAAGTTGAATTGTTCAATCTACTCAAGGCTTGGACATGGCTCAATTTATAGCCTTCAAATGGAACTGAAGGGCCGAGTTAGAGTGTTTCTAGTATATGTAAGGTCAAGGATCATGGATCTAGTGACATGGCATGGAAACCCGACATAATTTTTAATTTTGAGCACCAAACCTGATGTACGCAGGATGTAGTGGAGCAACCTACATATATGTTTTTTTTCTAATTGATAGGGCACATATATGTGGAAAAATGTTCTTTTTTGGCTCTGGAAGGTACAAAAGGGGACTTCAAGTCTACATAGGGAAATGAAAATGCCATCCAAGGAAGTTGCATGGGGTGAGGCAAAAGTTACTGTAACACTTTTTTTTACTCATCAACCCATGGTTCCTTTGAGGAATGAAACTATGTAGATTCGTCTTCATTTTTATGCCCTTTCTAAGGACCAGAGGACTTATACCAAGTAAATTATGGAGGTCAAACCTCTGAATTAAAATAAATGCCTTAAATTTTCCCTCCAAAGAATAAAATTAGCTATAGATAGTGTAAAGATTTTAAATTATTGTAAGTATATGGATGTATAATATTAAAAATTAGATTGAGTCTTGAGTTTCACTACTAATAAATATATCTTGTCTACAATATTTTAATAGAATAATGTGAACATGTCAACTTGAGAATTACTCTATTTTTGGACCATTGTGGTACGAGTCCTCACTTGGTTAGATAATCCTTCCACGACACCCACTGAGCGTGGATGCTCCTTGGGAAGACATGGCAACAACTTGGTCAAGAGAACACAAGGGGCATGCGATCGGTTGGGTGAACGAAGTCTTATAGTCATACGCAGGAGAACATTGGGTGCACAATGGTGACATGTGGACGCAAGGGAGAACACGATTCACTTGACTTGCTATGGAGGATGAGTACTTGGGGTTGCATTTGGGCAAGGACAAGGTGAATTGGGTGCAATCCCAAGGAGTGGATCTTCCTACCATTGGTAGCATGGGCATGTTGGAGAGGTTGGATGACCCCACCGACACACCCATGAAGAGTCACATCAGTGGTTGAAGGAAACACATGAGTTAGAGGCGCACCAAAGGGGTTGGGGCATGATAGTATGAAAGGGCGTAATGGTTCATGAGTGTACAAGTTCAATGGGTGCGCCAATCCATGAAGGGGGGCATCAGTTCATTTGGGTGTGCTGGTCCAAAAATGGGAGCGACACCCCAAAGGATGTGATGATTCGTGAAGGTGATGTTTGGAGTCCATATAAAGAACACAAGGCACATGAGCTAGAGAAAACACATCTCATCATCCCAACTCAAGTTGGAGAGTGATGTATGTGGCTCAAGCAGAGGTGAGATGAAGTGTGAAGAAGATGAAGGTGAAGTGTGAAGTCTTGGCTTAGTCTCTTGTTTGAGTGTCTTGGGCAAGGCACATGATAGAGAGGTGAGAATTTCAAGAAGGGTAGTGTGCACGACAGGGAGAAGGTTGCGACATTCAAGCTTAGGTTGTGATAGGGAGACTTGGGTGTATGATCAAGTAGGAAAGTCAGAATGTGACTTAGCCAAATTCTTCTATATCTATGTGTTGAGTTGTGAGATACTCTTTGTAAGAATTGTAACAACTTATTGCAAGGATTGTCGTAGTTCTAATCGTAGAGATCATTGTAGATTTAAGTTTGAATGAAGTTTAGATTCTTGGTTCAACTCATTATCATGTTGGGTGCTCCATCACATAGGCAGAGAAACTCCAACATTGACACCAAGTTCTGTGAAGAGTTGTGAAACAATCAAGTGAGTTGGTGCATCCATAGATTTGTGAAGGAAACGTTGGGGTAGTATCACACTCGTGTCTTGGTGCAACAGGTGACCAAGGTGTCGGTTGTTAAAACAAGAAGTGAAGAGTGGAGTTAGGACAAGTTGGATGCAGACAAGTAGAGTTGTGCAATGTGAGCCAAGGCTTGACTCAACCTAATATATGGAAGTCATGCATGAATGCCAAGACATGATCGACATTGCCAAGCGGATGCAGTGTTGGGAAGGTTCAAAGAGGATTCTTGAGATTGCACGATGTAAATCCTGTGAGGAAGATTCATGGTATAATAGAATTGACATTACAAATCGAAACTTGGCATAGTTACAGGAAGAATTGAAGAAGATGCATGAGATCGAGGAACAATCAAAATTCTACGCCAATGAAACGAGGGTATGTTTTGATGGAAATGATTCTAGGGAGATGCCAAGGTTTGGGTTGCTCAACAAGGAGGATGCTTAAGGAAAAAGCAACGTCGCAACATGGAAGAAGCTACTTGATCACAGAGGAAGACTTGTTCAGTGTTTTCTTTGTGAAGAAAACCACATCGCAGTAAACTATTCGATGAATACTAAGTTGGAACCGTTGGAAGAATACCAAGTGCAATAGGCAAAGGAGAAACTTTCCACCACAAGGGAAGTATTCCAAATTCTTGCACCTTCAACGGAGATGTTGGAAACACTGGACACTTTGGGAAAATGTCTAGATGAGTTCAAAGATAGAGTTCGGAGACAATGTCTCCAAGGTGAAGGAGAAGAAATTTTCTTTGTGGGTGTGGTGATGAGTGGAGTGAAGGTGGCTACTTTGGTGGACACCAACACAATCGACAAATTTGTGAGTGATCAGAACATGGATTCGCTCCATCATAATCTTGAGAGAAGCTTGACCATGTACAAGGTGGTCAAATCAACAGTGAAATAGATAGTTGGAGTGGTTCACTCCACATCTTTGAGAGTTGGAAGTTGGTTTGGAAATTGGGACTTGAGGGTTTCTTGATTGGATGATCATATGTTGGTCTTGGGGAAAGACTTTTTCATATTTTCCAAGGTAGCTCCATTCCTACATGCATATTGCTTGGTGTTCTTAGATGAAGCCGTAATGCCAAGTGTGGTTGTGATGATGAAGAGGAAGCTTGGATGAATACCCAGTATTTCTGTGAACAAGTTGATTGAAGGAGTCAACATAAGTGCGACTAGACATTGTGACATGATGCAAAAACAAGGGGTGAGTTCGACCATGGTGACCTTGGTAGGATTGGGCCATATGGAATGAAGATTGACAATAGTGGAAACATCAGTGAAGTTTGTATTGGATAAGACAGATTGGTTGCAAATACTACAATATCGTAAGTAAGAGCATGAGGATGAGTTGAAGTTCTCTATCATAACACTTGCTGAAGTCATTGTACAAGAGACACAACCCGAGTCACTTTTCTTCTAGAAAAGTTGTGAAGAGGTTGATGAAAATTGGTTGGAAGACTCACTTTTGAAAAAAACTCCAAGTGTTGAGACATAGCAGTGCATGGAGGCACTCACTCGACTAGACTTGGAGTCAGATGCGAAAGAAGTGGGGATAGAGGATCATCACCTTGAAATCATTGTGAAATTTTTAGGAAAGCTATGGGAATATATGACTTTCAACTTAGTGCAGAACAAATTGAGGAGTTGGGATGCATGCTGAAGGAAGTCAGATTGGTTTTGAGGTACTTATGCATAGAGCACAAGTCTAAAACTATGTACTCAAATATCCTTGGTGGAGGCTATTGAGTACACTCCATCTGCTGAGAAGAAAAAGAGTTGGCATGATTCCAGGAAGTAGGGAACATGACCTTGGAGATATGCATTTACATGAAGAAGTTAGTGTGGTGTGGGTTGTTTTGGAGGAAGGCATCATAATATATTTGTAAGAGAATGACTTAGTGAGTTGGAGTAGAGAGGTGACCTCACTTTGGCATGGTGAAGACAAGAGTTGGTGTGTTGTCTGTGGAGAGGAAACTTGAAAACATATTGACATGATGGGTTAGTGATGAGACTTGGAAGCCAGGGGAAAGGTGCAATGCTTTTTGTCACACACCCACTATGGAATAATAAAATTTTTGCTTTTCCTCAAGGGACAGAATCCCCGAAGTCCTACGGGGGCCTAGCATAGGCTATTTCTTCCCTATTCACCTCCCTGTGATCGTGGGTTAGGACCATAGGCCAAACAAACCAGGCGCCTTTTCGTGTTTTGCGACTCAATGTTACAAGTGAGTCCAATATTAAAGGTAGAATGGCAAGGGGGCTCTGGAATGAAACCCTGGCCATAGATCTGGGTGCACAGATTTTGGCCGTCTAGATCTACCTGCCACTTAACGACAAAGCAAAATATCCCTCTCTTTAGTCCCTACCTCGAT
>JASDQU010503467.1:970-21853 GCA_032191745.1 Picea mariana | reverse complement strand
ATATATATATATATATATATATATATTCATAATATTATTCACATTCACATTTTTGAGTTTGCCATAGTTCTTGGCCAGTATAGTTATTTTTACAAACTGGGGGAAACATGGTGTTACACTTTTCCTTAGTCTTTGAGGTTGGACAGAGTGATGAAGGTGCAAACAAAAGAGATTGTGTTTGGGCATGGGGAGTACATTCTCATGAGTTGGGCACAAGGATTGGAATAGATATCCAATCCATCTAAGGCACGAAGGACATCAATGTGAAGAATCATGGCTAAGATGGTTGTAGTATGATCAAAACAATGAGTCACAAGGAGTTCAACACTTAAGAAAGTTTTTGAAGTGAAGTGGGAATACGTCAGTTATAGTAGGCAACAACATTATCAATAGAACTAGCCAACAACATTGCAATGAGACAATGCATTAGTGTTGGGTGAATTTCATCCTTGAAGTTGGATGAAGAGATAGTTGGTGCAATGTAGTTGGGTTGATTTGTGGAAACACGGGGTTTTAACTTCGCAAAAAATTTTGGGTTTCCATTTGGCACAAAACTTGGGGTTTCCATGAAACTTGGTTGCGATGGAGGCACGGGTTTGGGTAGAGTTGGAGACAATATATTTTAATGATTTTTTCAGAATGACAACAAATTTAGGTGGAGGAGGATGTAATCCCTTCCGCAACATCCACTGAGTGTGAATTCTCCTTGGGAATACTTGGCAGAAAATTAGTCAAGAGAACACAAGGGGCATGGAATCAGTTAGGTGGACAAAGTCTTATAGGCACGAGAAGGAGCACCTTGGGTGAATAATGGTGATATGAATATGCAAGGGGGAATGTGCCTCACTTTCCTTGTGATGAAGGATGAGGACTTGGGGTTGCATTTGGACAAGGATGGGGTGAGTTGGGTGCGATCCCAAGGAGTGGACCTGCCTGTCCTTGGAAATATGGGAACATTGGAGAGGTTGGATGACCCCACCGACACACCCATGAAGAGTCATGTTGATAGATTGAAGGAAACAAACGAGGCATGGGAACACCAAAGGTGTTGGTGCACATTGATTTGAAATGATGCAATGGTTCATGAGAACACGATTTCGATAGATGCGTTGGTCCACAAAGGGGTGCGTTGGTTCATTTAGGTGTGCTAGTCTGCGAAGAGGAGCGATAGACCAGGATGCGACGATTTGTGAAAGTTTCATTTGGAGTCCATATAAATAACACAAGGTACATGAGCTAGAGAAAACACATCTCATCACCATAATTCAAGTTTGAGAGTGAGGTTTGCGGTTCGGGCAAAGATGAGACAAAGTGGGACAAAGATGAAGGCGAAGTGCAAAGGCTTGGCTTAGTCTCTTGTTGTATTTTATTGGGCAGGGCACATGACAAATAGGTTTCCATGATAGGGATAAGGCTATGAAATTCAGGATCAAGTTGAAATAGGGAGACTTGGGTGTATAAGCAAGTACGAAAGTCAGAATTTGGCTTAGCTAAATTCTTGCATATCTATGTGCTAAGCTGCGAGCTCCTCTTTGTAAGAATTGTAACAAAATATGTATAGTAGAAGACTTATACGTGTGTTAGGTATAGTTTTTTCCACCCAACCATACTTGTCTCTTCTTACATTTAATGGTTGCATGTTCTTGGTTGCATAATTGTCTAAGTGTAGAACTGTGTAATTGTTTAAGTAAAAAATGCTAGTGTAGTTGGAACGATTGGCTCAAGGAAGAGTATGGGTGCGCCATGAGTGAGGCATAGTTCAGATGAAGTAATTTTGGTTTAGTCAAGATGCTAAAATCAAATGTTGCAGTGTCGCACGATCCCAGGTGTTGGGCGACTTGGGTGCACCGAGTCAAATTGGATCCCCATACAAACTATGGGCACGTGACAGTATCCACCTTAGCCAACCATCAACATGTGACTTTTAAATATCATGCATTGGTGGAATTGGTTAAGTATGTTGTATAATAATGCTTAGTCTCACATTCTATAATATGTAGTGAAATCATTACTAATGTTCAGGAGAGATGCAATTTTCATGTTAAAGTACTTTTGTACAACATGAGTTAATTGAAAGAAAAACATGTAAATAAAAAAATGTGAACAAGTTTTATATAAAGTTATTATACTGAAGGAAGGAATGAATGTGGCATAAACTAATCAAAAGAAAAAATTGTGAATAAAAAAAATGTGAACACGTGAATACATTTTATATGAAATTATTACACTAAAGAGATGCAATTAGGGATATATGTAATTTTAAAGTGTCACCCTTCCAAATTTTTATTTCATATGCTTATTGTCCATAGTTTTTTGTGCCAATTGATTGAACAAATCATTATTTACCATGAGTCAACCTCTTTTTTTTTTCCTCCCCCACCAATATCACCATCTCCCCATCCACAACCATGCTTTGACTGAATTCGGCCACCAAAGCTTCCATGGCATTATAGGGTTGTGGAGACTTATTTTATTCTTCTACTTGACATGAGATACATGACTCTTTCATTCTGATATTTATGATGTTAATACACTATTATTCAAATGAGTCATTGTTGGGAGAAAAATGTGTGTTCCTTCCATGTCACTAACTTCCCCTCCACCCATTGGTTGCACATAAGAAAAATAATGAAAATAAACTTAGTACTAACAAAGAAAAAGAAGCAATTGTGAAATATGATCCCTAAAGCCTTATGACTAGGGTACAATACTCCTCCACTATTTTTTTCACTTCCTCGAAATGGGAATCCCTTCATTGACTTTGATGTTACTACTCAATTCAACAAAATTGTGTAAAGACCACATTATGTGATTTTCTATGCATAATTTCACTTTGTTTATGAATTTGTTTGGTGCCATGAATGCAATTAGTTTAATTGAAAAAATGAAAAATTAAAAAATATACATGAGCACAAAAGACATTATATTTTGAGCTGAATTTCACATATAATCTCACTTCGAGTTCCATGGGATATTTATATAAATATTAATTCCATCTCAAAATTCAAAAACTCAATGGGAATTGGGTTTAGTCGAAATCCTATCACACCCATCCATTTCATGTTGGATCAAATAGATTTGTTTATTACACATAAATGTATGTGCAAACATGATATAAACATAAGGGAGATCAAAGTACCTATGCATAAGTCTAGTTTTTTTTTTTTAAACTTTTTTATACTATTAAATGAATATGGTGGAGAAACCTCTCCACCCATAACTATGATTTCTCTCAATTCCACCATCAAAATTGGTGTTGATATTTCTACACAATTTGACTTTAAAATTGTAAGACACCCGACCCATAAATACTCCTTTAAGGGATGGGGCATCATAAATTTCATTTTCCTTAACTATCTCAGATCCTAAATCTGGGTTCTCAACTGACTTCTACTTGCTACAAGCTTTCTACGGTTGCCACCATACTGAAATCTGAGTTTTGAATTGCTATTTATTGCCTCCTAAATCTATTCATGCATTATTAGTCAAGCACTGCATGGGTCCATCTCATTCATACGATCTCAATATTTCTACATCTACGGTGGAAGTCCATCAACTGTAAAATCAAATGGCAGGGCTTGTTTCTTATTTAACACACCGGCTAGAGGGGAGTTTGGTGTTCTCCTTTGAATGCCCCTTTTTCTTCTTGTGTGCACATTCCCCAGAGTCTCAAAATCTTGAACTCTCGAAGGAGCCCAAAATTTGTCCACGTGGCTCCGGCCTTTAGGTCTTTCGGTTTATCTATGACAATGCACCCCAAGCCTCCAGAGTCCTAAAGTCCTGGACTCTGAAGGGTTCTTCTTGCACGAGGTGACATATTAAACGTAGAGGGAAGGATAGGTGGGCCCCAACTACTCCACCTACCAATGAACCAAGTGAACACATGCCAGAGGGAAGATGACACGTGGCCCCTTCAGTGGGTGACATGTGCCATGTTTTAATGGGCCTATAGAGTCTGCAAAATGTATGAATCCTGGTGACACTTGGCATGTCAAACGTGGGTCCACATCACTCTGGCTAACATTAGCATACCACGTCACCTTGGACTGATCACCTTCCAAGGCCTTTGATATTACGGTCATGGTGTGTCCATGTAACCCATGGATCTACAACCTCCGTTACTTTGTAACTTCGATGTTCGAGGAATTCATGGTGTGACTTCCTCCTTGCTCCTAGTGTGGTCAATGCCGGGATGACCATGACCAAGATCTAATGGTTAGGAGATATCCTGAAGGGTCTCTATATCTACGGTTCACGTTTATTCGCATCTTTGGCATTCAGGGAGTTTACCTGCTCCACACTCCTTGACTCCCGGAATAAGACTTCGCCGAAGTGCCCAATATAATCTAGATCCAACAGTCAGAGGAGATCTCGAAGGGTCCTCAGACCTACAACTCCCTATGCTTCATAACTTTGGCATTTAGAGGTTCCCTCACCTTGAACCATACTTCCTTTAGGAGTGTCAAAATCCCAAAGTCTCAGGTACTAGATCTAACGGTCATGAGATATCCTAACGCATCCTTGGATCTATGACTCATGTCACTTCATAACTTCGGTGTTCGAAGGTTCCCTCACCTTGAATCATACTTCCTTCAAGAGTGCCGAACACCTAAAGTCACGGGTACTGCACCATCCTTTGGCCTAGCATTAATGCGCTAAGGGGGGAGACACGCGGTAGGTGCCAAGAGTGACATGTGTCCTTGTCAAGAGGTGATACATGCCGTGTTCTAATGAGATTTAGGGTCTATGGGAAACACAAATCAGGGTGACACATGGCATATAAGACAGGGGTCCACGTCACCCTCGATGACGTCGATGTGCCACATCAATCCAGGACTGGTAGCCTTTGAGGGTTTCTAGCTTGACCTACTTGCCAAACTTCTTGGATCTCTAAAGTATGTAGTTCCCACAAGCTATATCCCAATATCTCTTAGATCCCATGGTCGAGGTGTGCACACATATATCCATGAATTTATTGTGGAGAGAAATTGTGTATATTGGGGGAAAAATTAACGGCCGTATGGGTTTAACCTCCACAATCCTCCTAGATCATTGATTTGTAGATTCGAAAGGATTGACGGTTGGCGTCGATGCCACCACAGGTGAGCAATTTCCATTTTGGAATTTGGGGAAGGAGATAAATGTCATGTTAGTTGGGACTCCACAATCGTCATTGATCATAGATATCCTCGTCGGTTCAAGCACAACCGTTGATCCTCGATAGGAAGTTAGCGCCTGAAGAAATGAACGAGGTCATAGCCTTGATCATTTGGGTTGGAATTATAGGTCCTTTGGTCTATGGCTCTTAACACTTCGTGGTTTGGGCATTCAAAGGTTTTGACATCAAACCACCTCCATTCTCCCGAAGTGGGGCTTCGCTGTAGTGCTTAGCGCTCCTCATCACTAAGTTTGATCTAATGGATGAGAGGGTTTTCCTCTGTATTTTCAGATCCATGGATCTCATTAATTTGTGACTTCAGTGTTCAAGGGGGTTGATGATATACCATCCTCGTTCTTACAGAGTGGAAATTTTCCGAATTTTCCTCGACGTGGATCCAACGGCCAAGGGGCTCTCAATTTCTCTCATATCAGTGGTTTGTGTTACTTCACGATAACTGAGTGGATCAAGGCTTAATGGTGGGCAAGTCTAGCTGTCATGCATAAGGAAACCTCCAGGTGTCAGTTAACCTAGTGGGTAACTATAACTATCACTTTCCATCGATCAATTTATAAATGGTAGGTTCAAAGAACTCCAGAGTTCCAAAATCCTAGAGTTCCAAACTCCCAGAGTTTCGAATCCAGAAGGCTTAACTTCTTTCGGGCTTAGCGCAGGGTTCTCAGACCTTGGTCACATGGGAGTTTTGGGAACTCTTGTGGGCTACACACTAATTCCTTTAGCTGTAATTGGGTTAAGGACATGGGAATGAACCCTCAATCATGCTTGTGAAAGATCTGAAGGAGGCTTCCTCCTTCCATAAGGTTTGAACTTGGAATTCCCGCGAGGGTATATTTTAGAGGCCAACAAGACTTCAACATTCCAAAAAATCTTTCCCGACACTATTGCAGGTTTACATCTTACAACTCCTTGACTGCTTAGATAAGTCAAACATACACCCATTTAAAATCCTGAATTCACAGAGATATTATGCATATTTCTAACTTAACCATTCAACACAGAAATCATCCATAGACATATAGATATATTCAATTGCCACATCTATTTCATTACACAGAGTATGAAGATACTTATCGAAAAATCAGAGTTCATGAAGTGACTGCTGAAAGGGGTGCCTATTTCCACCCAACCATAGGCACAACCACTCCTGATGGATTTTTCATTGGCCACCCCCGAGGTTGACCATGATGCCATAAGAGAGACTCTTTCTTCTTGCTCCACGACAGTCAGGGATGAAGGTCACTCTCCTCCTCCCATAAGAACTTAGCAACCAATTTTATCTGTACTAATAAAGGAGGTCTTCCCGAGTGCTTCCACGGTCACCCGTCAACCTTGTTTATCATCTTGTAATGAAAACCTCACCAAAAACTTCTTACATCCAGAACAAGCTTAATTCTGAGTTCTTTCTTGAACTAGAGAGTTGAAAAACACTCTTTTGACTATGCTCTCTTCGCAGATCTCCTTCTCTTCTTGCCTCTACCCACGAATTACCTCGTTCTTTCCTTTCTCAACAGGGTTGCGTGGGTCTGAATTCCCAGCTCATGTTCATGTCTGGAAGTCTTATAGATGGGTACTCTTCCCCATCCCCTCATTAAATCTTTAGGAGGACTCTTCCAGCAACCACTCTGACAGGTAATTCATATCTGGGTCAGAGGACTATTCCGAGTCATTAAATCCAATAAGGTACTGGTTTGGTGGGGGTCATCTCAACCATTTCTGGTTTCCCCTCAGCATAAATCTCATAACATCCATGGTCTATATTGACAAACCCCCCTTTCAAAAATTATGCAACACTTACCCATTTTCTATTAATAACATGAAATACATACATCGATCTTTTATACAAAGGTTCATCAAATCAGACATTCACACTTATCTAGTTTGCCATAGTCTCTTGGCCAGTTATAGTTTTATTTACAGACTGGGGGAAACAAGGGTGTTATAATCCCCTCCCCCTTAAAGGAACATTGTCCTCGATGTTCTATATGTTGATGTGATTTGTATGTACATAAGTAAACAAAAAGGGATATGCATGTTTCATGGCATCCTCCATTTCCCATGTGGCCTCATTTGGGACAAAGTGTTTCCACTGCACCTTGACTTGTGCAATGGTTATGTTCCTGATTGGGGTCTCCTTATTGTCTATTATGCATTGAGGTTCTGGCAGAAATTCTCCCTCTGGCTCCACTTGAATCACAGAGCAGTCAATAATATGATTAGAATCATGTACATATTTCTTTAATAATGAAACATGGAAAACATCATGTGCCTTCACCATAGGAGGGAGTGCTAGTCTATATGCTACAGGTCCAAATAGTTCCAAGATTTGAAAGGGTGCACAATACCTGGGTGCCATCTTGGCACATGCTCCCATTCTCAATGAACTTCTTCTGGGTCTAACTCGAAGATACACATGATCCTCTGTTTTGAATTCTCTAGGAGTTCTTTTTCTGTCTCCATAGCTCTTTTGTCTATCCTGGGATATTTTCAGATTTTGTCTAATCCGAATTACTTGTTGTTCCATTTCCTTTAGAATATTTTTCCTAATTGTGATTATGTCCAGTGGGTTATTCCAGCTTATTGGAATATTGCATTGCCTTCCATAGAGGTCTTCGAAAGGGCTCATTTTTAATGACTTTTGATAGCCATTGTTGTAGGCAAATTCTACCAGTGGTAGGTAGTCTTCCCATTTCTGGTTTGATGCATTAAATGCATCCTCAACATGTCTTCTAACACTTGTTTTACCCTCTCCATGTTCCCATCAGTTTGAGGGTGTAGGTTGTACCGAATAGCAATTTTGTTTCAAAACCAACAAACAAAGATTTCCAGAAGTTTGAAGAAAATTTTGTATCTTTGTCGGATATAATTTCCTTTGGCATGCCATGCAGTCTAAATATTACTTTCATGGAAATAATAGCAATATCTATTTCCTTTCAATTTGACTTGACAAGAACGAAGTGAGCATCCTTTCTCAGTTTGTCCAAAACTACCATGATGGCGTCATTCTGTTTGGTTGATTTTGGTAGCCCTATGATGAAATCCATGGAGATGGTTTACCATTTCCATTCTGGAATTGGTAGGGGTTGCAACAACCCTGTTGGGTACCGGTACCCTACCTTAACTTGCTGACATTCTAGACACTTAGCTAAGTAATCACCTATGTCCTTTTTCAGTCCGGGCCAATAAAATAGTCTCTTAGTGGCCGTGATTATTTTCTGATAACCATGATGACCGGTATATGGCATTTTGTGTAGTTCATCCATTATGAACCTCTTCAAGTCGTCACAATTTGGAATATACAATATACCTTTGTAAGTTAGCATACCATAATTAAACATATGATAGCCTTGATACTTCAGCCCTGTGGGCTCTTGCTTTGGTTACGATGTCACAGTATTGAAAAATGCATCTGTTTCTTGTGCACTTTTGAATCTCTCTTTGATGTTTGATACATTAGTACTTACAACTTACAAGTGAACCACTTTCATACTTCTACTAAGGGAATCAACCACCCTATTCTCATTTCCTTTGATGTGTTTTATTTCAAAATCAAACTCACTAAGGAGAGCTGTTGGCACAGGGGAAGACCCAGGTTTCAACGCTTCAACAATGCACTAACAAAACCCTAACTATTAGCCCTTTTGACAACACCTGCGAAGCAGATGAAGTCTCACCTAAGGTATATGCAAGGGGGGTTGTAGGACTCAAGTGTCTACAACCTAGATGGGACACAGATCTGTGATCACAATACTTAACAAAGCACTTAGCAATTAATATTCATTAGTCTTTGACCCTTATTCACATCGTAGCCAAAAACCCTAATTACAGAACATCACAGTATTCATCAAGATCTAAATATATCTAATCATTCAACACATAGCATCAAAGTAGATCCAGTATTCATTCACATATAAGGCACTAATCTACTGCATTATATGCATCTAACATACATAAATATTATAACACTAATCATAGATCACATCAATAACATATCAACCACATCGCACAAAGAAACAACAACACAGGATATATTTGGTTTACCCCAGTGTGGGGCTACACCCACCAACTCTTATCTTATTTATTAGGCTCTTCCAATATTATTACATGCACCAAGCCACAAATCTTACTCCGCATAGGACATGAGATCTACGCGCACCTCTCCAGACCCTCCTTACCCGAGTTAGGTCACAACAAAAAGTATTACACAGTCTGCACACAAAGCCTCTTACAATCACTTGCACTTATCTCTGCAAGTATTAACACACAATATATACAAATTCGATTGCAAATACTTGCACTAAGCCACACACATCCACTACTACGTTTTACATTGCTTAGCTCCCTATTTATACATTAAAAAAGAGGCCTAAACATGGGTAATACACATGGACCGACATCCTATACCCGTTACATAACCTTAAACCCAAAAAGCCGACAAAAGGGGGAGAGATCCCGTGATCTCCACTTTTCCTGGGTGCTCTGTCTTCAACCAGCCCGTCGAAGTCCAAAAAGTGGTCAAACACGACCAAGGTTCTCCAAAACTTGGTCGAGGGCCAATAGGCCCCCAAAACTCACCTATGACTCATCCTGAGTCACTCTGATCTGGGCAATTCTTCTTCTAAGGCCTCGAGCTTGGACCGAGATTCCTCGAATTGATGCTTCACTAGAGCCTCCTACTTGGTGAACTCTTGAATGACTATCTCGGTGACAGGTCCTTCCAAGATTTTTTCCACTGTGGTGACCACTTGTTCCAGCTGTGCACCTTGTCCCTCGATCTCCTCGAAAAGTGTGCAATCTTCGTCCTGTACCAGCTGGAGTCTCTGGGTTACTTCCATGACTCTACTCTGGATGGCATGGACTTGCTGCTGAATTGCACGCTATTCTTGTGACCTTTTCATCTTCTCAACCGCTAAAAGAAGTTTTAGCTGCGCTCGCACTGTCGATTCTTGTTGCTTTGCCTCCTGAAGCTGTGCTTCTAATGTTCTTAGTTATGGGTCCTCTGCAATGTGCTCTTAGGTCTGCACACTTCAGTTATTGAGTTGCTTGCATTCTAACACCAATGCATTCATTCTTTCGACTACGCTCTGGGAAGTTTCTTCCCTTTGATCTCGCACTTCCTGTGGGGTGCTAGACAATTCTTGCAATTCCAGTTCTGATACTCTTGCTTGGAGCTACTGAATGGATTCAATGAGCTTCCCCACCTGAATCTCAACTATCTCTTCTTCCATCTGTGTCAATCATGGCACAGAGAGAAGTTCTTGAGTGACTACTTCTCTAACTCCAATATGATCCACGAGCAGGTGATCTTTCTCTCTCTAGATCTGCTCTCTGTCCTCTTTAAACTTCGTGAAGAGGTCATTTTTCTCTTTCTTCGCAACTCGACTTTGCTCTAGGGATTCCTCCTTTGCTTGATTCAAGGCCTCTGTGGCCTATTCTTTTTACTCCTGTACTCAATGAAGGGAAGCCTCTGTCGGATCTGTTAAACTGTGTAGTTGGGTAGGATCATCTCCTACTTTTATACCCCCTGATGACAATGACACAATAGACACTTCGTGACTCGAATAGAGATCCTGCATACCCCTTTGAGCTCCGCCTTGATCCTGTCATACATTGTCTCATGTTTGGCTTCGTTTCGCTGCAAAATGTCCTCCGAGGTATATGATACAACAATGATGATAAGGTCGATATCATCCACTGTAAGTACAGTATGTAATTGGGGCTTATTGGCTCATGACTTCTTCCGCGCTGAGGGTGTCTTTGGGGAAATCTTTCTTTTCTTTGACGTCTCGACCTCTGTAAGGGGATCTTTAGGTGGTGTCACTTCGCCCTGTTCTTTCTTGTATTCTTTCCCTTTGTCCTCTTTTTTGTCTACTTTATCATCTCCTCCTCCTCTAGGTGACTCCGACGCAGTTTCCTCCAATGCACTATTTATTTCCTGCACCTCTTCCTTCTTTTTCTTCTTGCTGCTACTGGGTCCATCATATTCTTCTCAGGTGACCACAGGACTTCCGATGATATCGGGGTTGGAGAGCTCTATTTGCTCGATTGGTATAAGGAATTTAACAGACCATTCCTTGGTTATCTCCTCCATATCTTCATCAGTTAATTCATAGTATGACTACAACTCCTCCTTGGTTTCATCCCTATGCGCAGTGATGTAAATGAAGTGCCTGTCTGCGTGGAACTTTTCTATTGGCCTGAACCAATGGAGTGTATGTTGTGAGTGGGAAATCCCCCTACGGACTAGCACTTAGAGTTTTATTATGCATGCAGAAAAGACCTAAAGATTCCTACTTTCTACCGTCATCTCGGACCTAATCCCCATTATTCTTAAGCAAATACGTAGTTAAGAAGATCAAGCGAGCATACATTATTTCGAGCGTTTGATATCGATCCTTCTTCACGCTTTGTCTCTCTTTGAATGCAACTCTCCTCCCAAGGCTAACCTGCATTCACATAAGACAAATAAAGAACTCCACATGTATTTGATCTACAGATTAATGGGTTAGATATTTAATCAATATGTACACAATAAACCATGTAAAACTCATATGTTGGGACGGGAAAAGTACTTCTTTATTATTAACTTCAATAAATCAACTTACAATGATGAAGCCGACCACTGCTCCATGAACCTGGTCCTGGGCTCCTCTTCAATTGTCATCCAACTTATTTTCTCTATACTTCTCTTTGCACAAGGATGGCTAAAGGTTGGGACAAAGGGAATGTGCAATCAGGTATAGTTTCTTTACTATGTTTTTCCTCTTCCAAATGGGACCCCTAATCCTTCTTTTATAGGCTAGAAGAAGCTAGGCATTTGGTCGAACTTCCAGCCATGCATGGCCGAAAGGTTTAGTTAACTTACCCAAAGATGTGTGTTCTATCAACAACTTTCTTTTTTTCGTGCTTTTGTAGGTACACGCGGGCTGTCTTGGGTCAGCTAGCATGTACACACATTCAGTAATGGAGCAGGGTGCGTGGGCTTTATAAAAGGGGTTTTTAAGAAGATTTGTTCAACAATGTTTTGGAAAAGAAGGAATCTGAGATGGCCTGATGCCAGGTAAGCATGTCTGGTGCAAATTAGGGTTATAACAGATGCCCCCTAATGTGTGAGGTTAGAAGAGAATTTGATGGCTGAAATACATTAACAATCTTCACCGATGTGCTGAACAAGTGAGCCCAGGGACTAGAAATCGGGAGGTGTTGTCTGCAAAAATAATAATTGTCTCACCGAGGCGGGCATACCCATGCTCGGGATAAAGTAAAATCATGGCTACCAATCAAATACACTGTAGATCCATGTCATATAACTATATAAAGTGTAGCCGCAAGCAATACACAACAAAGCTACATCTCGAAATCAAAAAGATATACGTGTAGAGTATCCATCTTCTTAGAAGCTGATAAGGCCTGATGGCTGAAGATGGGGTCTTCAGAGCTCGAGCAAAAAATTCAAAATATTCAAAACTTGGGTAGGAGTGTAATTTGAGTGTACGACTTCAATACCCAGAGGTCTTCGACAGCTCATCGGTCATGGACTGGAGAATATTGATGATCAGACTGAAGGCTTCATTGATTTCGAACAAAGACTTGATTGGACGTTCATGATGGCCGGGTATGAGGGAAAGAGATAAATTGCAGAGGGGCCGACTCAGGCTTGGTAAAAACTTCCCTTGGACAATAGAACGACTAATGATGAGACTCAGGCAGCATGGCATTAACATAAGTTTACGAGGCAGGAGGCAACGCAAACTCTCCATATGTTTGGANAAGGTCGTATTAAATCCCAGAGTTTGACGAACAAACAGACAGATGTGCTTTATCCAAGGGCAACTCACTATGCTGGCCATAAAGAAAATACTTTTCCCTTCCTCTTTTTGGGGTATATTTGATTTTTTTTGTCTTTTTCAATAATTTTGGAAAAAGAATAAAAGAATGTTACGTTACAAAGGAGGAATGAGTGTTGCAAACATACAAGTTCAAGGCACAGGGACAAGACTGATGTTCAAAGTAAGGACACTCGGGAAAAATCCTCCAGGGGCCAAAGGTGTCAAGACACAGAGGTAAAGTGCTACAGGTCTTACGTATAAGGCATGCTTTAGATGGTTCAATTGAGAGCAACATGGAGCTGTCATTAGGCCAAAGACATGGGTATGCAAATGCGACTAATAAAACACACAATGGTAATGTCCTTCGATGTGAGTTTAATGAGCCCAAAGAAGGTAGGCTTGGCAGTTTTTCATATTTAGAGAGTCTGAAAAAACGTAAAAGGAGACTCCACTTGGGTACCTTTTTTGAAGGTAGTCTAGTCGGTTCGAAAAATGGGTAAACTAGCATTGAAAAGATGTCTATTCAAAACCATTTTAATGAGTGTGATAAAGACAAGATCACTCGGCCATTTTTTCATTTTTAAGGAGTCTGAAAAAATCTTAACTATGGACTCCGTCAGGAATGTTCTTCTGGACCATTTTAACGAGTGTGAAAGAATAAGGTCACTCGACAATATTTTCATTTAGGGGCTCTGAAAAGAGCTTAACTATGGACTCCGTGGGGGTTCCTTTTTCGTACATTTAGTCCCTCAGGCCTCAAAAAGGGTTAAAATGATACCTGAGAGTAATCTTCTAGAGAACTAAAGTTCCTTAGAGTATACCTTTGTTCATACAGTTGACCGTCTGGACCGAAAAAGGGGTAAACTACCGCTAGACAGACATGACTTCAAATTTCAGTTTAACGAGCATGAAAGGCCACAATATCGCTCGACAATATTTTCATGTTTAGAGGGTCTGAAAAGGGCTTAAAAGAAGACCCGTGGGGGCTATGAATCATGTATGAAACTGGTTCAGGTAAAGCCCGCTGCTAGGCTCAGACCAAGAGTCTCTTTGATAGTCAACTTGGAAAGTCTCCCAAAAGGGAAGAAAACACAAACCATGGTGTAAGTCCTCCCACGATATAGAAACCATAGTCATGGCTTCAAGGATAGCCTCATCTGAAGGCAATTCAAAATCTGAGAAATCACACAAATGAGAGTCGACAGTCCCAAACGGTGAAGTAAACTGACCATACTCCATATAACGGTGGAAGCTCTGGCTAGGACTAGCAGAGTCTATCAGCGAAGAATCACGAGCACGAGGGCTTGAGGATATACAAACAACGAGATCAAACTCAGAAGGATACTCAAGCCTACTTGGACCAAGAGGGGGAATCAAGGGCTCCCATGGCCCCATTGGATACACCAATGGATCAATTGCTGATTCCAAGTCTCGAGAAGGAAAACATGATTGCACAGGTTCCTTCTCAGAAGAAATTGAACACCGAGGATAAGATGCCACATAATTAACCCGTGGCGGGGTAGAGTCTACACAAACGCTAGGAACATATAAATGGGTAGTTTGAAATAATGCTGAATTAGGATGGTGATTATCGGATGCCAGTTGTTCGATAGTGACAATGCTTCCATTGTGAGGGAAATGCATCACCCGGAAGAGCGTAGACACTACAACATTCATAGCATATACATAATCACTCCTGAGAAGCATATTGAAATCTAACCGACCTTGCACCACTATAACATCAACAAGGACAATCTTCCCACATAATGAGATAGGCAACTGAGGAAGAATCCCCAAGTATTCACTAGGATGTTTGTCAAAAGCCAACAGCTCATGTGAAGCAGAAACAAGCTTGGGAGATCCCAAGACTTTCCAAACCGAGGAGGATAAAATACTTACAGAGGCTCCCTCCCTCATCCACAATACATCGATAAATGTTTGTTGAATTAACTTCAACTCTTATTTGAAAAGGTGCGACAGAAGGAAGACAAGGCTCAACAAGGTCATTCCAATGAAAGGAAACCATCCTAGGGCTTGGAGGGGGTGTGCTCGGAACAAGAGGAATTCCCCCTTGTTTTAGAAGTATTGAACTGAAAATGCTAAAAACATATTCGGTAGACATTTCACCCTCCAAAATAAGAGTGGGATCATCCGATGACTGCATTAGCATGACCACTTTTGCAACCAATGGATGAATAGGCTGTGAGACTACATGGTCTAAAGGCACCTCACCCTACAAAAGAGGAGTGGGATCAGCTGATGACTGCATCGACATGGCCACTTTCACAACCAATGGATGAATAGGCTGTGAGACTACATGGTCTAAAGGCACCTCACCCCCCAAAAGAGGAGTGGGATCAGCCGACGATTGCATCGACATGACCACTTTCTCAACCAATGGCTGAATAGGCTGAGAGACTACATGGTCTAAATGCACCTCACCCCTCAAAAGAGGAGTGGGATCAACCGATGACTGCATCAACATAATCGCTTTCTCAACCACTGGTTGAATAGACTGAGAGACTACAAGATCTAAAGGCACCTCACCCTTCAAAAGAGGAGTGGGATCAACCGATGACTGCATCAGCGTGATCGCTTTCTCAACCAATGGTTGAATAGACTTTGAGGAAACCTCAAAAGACTTAGAATCATAAGATCTTGCAGACAGGGACCACAATATTTGTACCTCTAAAATTCCAGGGCACAAATGAGTAAGGTGATCTCCCTTGCAAAGATTACAAGGGAACTTAGGCTTACGTCCTATCCATCTAGGTTTCTCAACAAAATTAATGCCCCCAGCATGACTAATAGTAGTTGGTTGCACATCTCCAACATGACTTGTAGAGGTTAGTGATGGGTCGATAACATGACTTGCAGAGGCTATAGACCTATTACTAGTATGACTAACAGTGACTTGACTTTTTCCCCCAGCATGACTTGTAGAGGGTGAGTGTGTGCCCCCAACATAACTTGCAGAGGTTGGGTGCTAGTCTTCAACATGAATTGCATAGGTTGTTGACCTATCTCCAACATGACTTGCAGAGGTTGGTGATTTCTTCTTCCTATTCTTCCTCTTTCTATTTCGTTTAGACTTCCAGTTACTAGTAACTATACTTTCACCAGAGGCGGGAGAAGGAGGAGGAGAAGACTTTGCTGATGAAGAAACATCAACAGGGTGCCTATGACATAAAGTTATTAACTAAGAATCGTCAAGAGAATTTGGGACATTTGGAATGGTACCCAACCAAACCGGTAATCCCACATTCAACCCAGGAATGTACAAAGTGGCCATCAAAGGGACACCAACATTTTCGAAGAAAGGAAAAGCACAAGAATCCCCTTGCGAAGGGGTTCTTTGGTTGGTATCATCGGGAACTTTAGCCATGAATATCTTATGCAGAGGTTCTCCCCTTGCGGGATTGTTCAAATCTGTAAAAGTCTCACACACTGACTCTGAAGAACCAGTGTTATCAAAACAACGCCTATAAAGAGGCGGCTCCACGTTTCTTAGCGGAAGACTGAAAAAGTCCACACAACCGGTGGAGTGGGAAGTCGACCACCCTAGGTCAGAGACCCAAAGCCATGACTGACTAACTCACTATGGAAAAATAGTGAGCACATAGCACACACTAAAAGTTCCTAAAGGCAAATCAAGCAAACGACTAACTAGTTGGAAGAACAGTTACACCAACCAACACTAGAGTAACTTACCGGTGCAAGTGAAACTCGAATACGGAAGCACCCTATGGGTATACTTTGCAAAGCGTGGCCTGATGTCAGCCCTAGGTACTACGGTATACCCCCGCGGTCACCTATGTAAGTCCCTAAAATAAAGGCTACTAGGTTTCCAGCTCGTGAACAATCACCAGGCGAGTACAGTCGACAGTCAGGTGGACCGCAATGAGTAGGGTATCAAGCCCGAAACCTATCAAGGGTATCGAAAGCAATTGTTTCGGAAGATGAATGAGAACCTTGAATAGATTCGAGACCCATGAAGCTCCCTGACAAATGCGATCAACGAAATCCCAAGACAAGTCCTCTATATGCGTTCCCCACTACGATTGGTCCAGCTTTGGAGGGGTTATCTCCGCTACCTTTTCACACGTGACCTCGTGTTTAGCCCCGATGTTAGAGGGGGGTCCCAGATAAATTTCCAATACTGGACTTATACACTCCTTAGCATAGACTCATATGTTTGTTTTATATCCTTGAAGAGTTTCCTCTCCAACCTAAATCAAGGCTCTAGCCTAATCTAGTTGATGGACCCTACAAACATAAAGTCTAGTAATTTTTAATTAGCGTTCTTTTTACTGGCTTGATTTACTCAAAAGGGTACGGTAGTGCAACTGATGGTGTTAAGACTCTTGCAAAAAATGATGAAACTTATATGAACACTAGCAAAGAATGATTATATATAAATATATATATATTTTTTTGAAATGCTTTTAAAATTAGAAGAAAACACAACGCTATGCTAACTTCTTTTTCTTTTTCAAATAACAATGCAAAGAAAATGCCAGGAAAGAAAGAGATCTAACAAACTAAGTTTTTTTTTTTATATTTTCTTCCAATCAAAGTAGAAATAANCGATTCATGCCCCCCCGGTCATGAGGGGGATTTGTTTTTCAAAATGCAACTCATTTTTCTTAAAATTTCAAGCTAAAAATAAGTTAAAAAAGCTAGGAAACACAAGAAATGTTGTAAATGAAAAAGAAAGCTATAATAGAGTCCAAACCTAGGCTAAGATGCTATGATAGAGACCAAGAATTCTGAGAGATATAACACTTGACAAGGAAAAGGATGACTGCCTCTCCTTAAACATATATTTTCTCAACAGGTACACTGTTGACAGTTCAACAACCAGCGTGTGCATGCGAGCTGTGTAAGGTCAGAGCACGTGTACACACATGCACACCGTATGCAAGCTGCATGTACCTCTACAACTCTTCAAAAATGAAAAGACAAGAAATCAAGCACTGGCAGAGACTACTGGTATTGAGAATCAGAATCTCATGGAGACTCAAAAACTTACTTTGACAGAAAAAGAAAACAATTGAAGGAAAATTTCATAGAACAAAACCAATCTGAGGTGAAACCTAAGCTACAAAAATGAAAAAACAGAGACTAGAATGAGTTCCAGAAAACCCATGAGAAGGATTACTTCTGACAGGGGAGAGGATGACTGCCTCTCTAAAAGAAATTTTCTAGAATCATACACGCGACTGACACTTCCTCAGCTAGCGTGTACACGCGGGCTGTGGGAAGATAGGGCGTGGGTATACGCATTCATACCTTATACAGGCCGCATGTACCTTTGTGGGTCTCGAAAAAAAATGTAGTCAAGAAAAGAAATAGAGATAACTGGTATGGAAGACCAGAATCTCTGTTAGCTCAGACTTTTGCAGAAACTTTAAAAACAAGAAATGAAACCAGTTCTTAAAAATACCCAAGAAAAAACATTCCCAGAAACCCTAGAAGTCCCCAGTGGAGTTTCCAATTCTGTTGTGAGTGGGAAATCCCTCTACGGAATAACACTTAGGGTTTTATCATGCATGCAGAAAAGAACTAAAGATTCCTACTTTCTACTGTCATCCCAGACCTAATCCCCATTATTCTTAAACAAATATGTAGTTAAGAAGATCAAGTGAGCATACCTTATTTCATGCGTTTGATATAGATCCTTCTTCACGCTTGGTCGCTCTTTGACTGCATATCTCCTCCCAAGGCTAACCTGC
Organism: Picea mariana; assembly: GCA_032191745.1. Classification (NCBI taxonomy): domain Eukaryota; kingdom Viridiplantae; phylum Streptophyta; class Pinopsida; order Pinales; family Pinaceae; genus Picea; species Picea mariana. The sequence continues at coordinate 3,113 of JASDQU010503467.1, read as the reverse complement.
ATTCACACAAGACAAACAAATAACTCCACATGCATTTGATCTATAGATTAATGGGTTAGAGATTTAATCAATATGTATGCAATAAACGATGAAAACCTCATATGGTGGGATGGGAAAAGTACTTCTTTATTATTAACTTCAATAAATCAACTTACAATGATGAAGCTGACCACTACTCCACGAACCTGGTCCTAGGCTCCTCTTTAACTATCCTCCAACTTCTTTTCTCTATACTTCTCTTTGCACAAGGATGGCTAATGGTTGGGACGAAGGAAATGCACAATCGGGTATAGTTTCTTTACTATGATTCTCCTCTTCCAAATGGGACCCCTAACCCTTCTTTTATAGGATAGAAGAAGCTAGGTATTTGGTCGAACTTCTGTCCATGCATGGCCGAAAGGTTTAGTTAACTTGCCCAAAGCTGTGTGTTCCGTCAACAACTTTCCCTTTTTCATGCTTTTGTAGGTACACACAGGATGTCTTGGGTCAGCTAGCGTGTACACACGTTCAGTAATGGAGCAGGGTGCGTGGGCCTTTATAAAAGGGGTTTTTAAGAAGATTTGTTCAGCAGTGTTTTGGAAAAGAAGGAATCTGATATGGCCTGATGCTAGGTAAGCATGTCCGGTGAAAATTAGGGTTATAACAGTGTATTCGGAGTCATTCGGGGGAATGAATCAATGGCTCGCATGAGTTAGAGATAGTAAGTGTGGAAGATAGCGTTTGACTGCCACTGCTTTGCTATATCGCTTGAGTACCACAAGGTGGTGAACCTCATGACCAATGGTTCATATGGCTCAACTTCAGGGAAGGTTGCTCCTTCTGACATCTCCCAAGCGACAAAGGTAACGAGAATCAACAACCAACTGAAGTGAAACTCATAGCCCTGGTCTTGCGCTTTGCGAAAATATTTCTCCAACTGGTTGATGAGGTAGCTCACCCAGTTCATTTGCATCCCTTCGACACACTTTCCTGCAAGGTTGATGACGAACCCTGTGACCTGCATCACTCTATTCTTCATGACGAGCTTACCAATGATCAACTGGCAATCTAGGTGCACTGCGACATATTTGATGGAGGCTACCTTGTAGCCCTACTTCCCTTTCTCCACATCACCATAGGTGTCCTTTATTCGCTACACCAGGACGTAATCTGCAGCCTTCCCTGGGTAAAAATCCTGAGGGTTCGGTCCCTGCATGATCAATCCATTGATCTAGTGGATCTGTGTTGGATCTACAATGATGCGCCTATCGAACCATAGGTACCCACCATGGAATCACGACAGGAGAAGTTTAACGCAAGAGTTAACCTCCCGATGTCTGCTAAAGTGTGGTATATTCATCACATTAAGGATTATTGATATCGCGATGTCCATGGTCCACAGATGGGGGACTATCTTCAGCTTCTTCCCCATTTTCTTTGTTAAGTAGTTATGTGGTGCAAGAATTCCATAATTCTTGTGGTATCCTAAGTTGAAATCACTGATCTTGAGAGTCAAAATCTATCCCAATTGCAGTCCAACTGCACGTATCCCCTTCGGTAGGTATGCATTGATCAATATATAGTCGAAATCTCTCAGGATGCTGTCATGACTAATCGCGCTAGCCAGAGGTAGGATATAGTCGGGCAAGACTAACGGGATGAGCTTCGCATTCTCCAAGTCGTCGCGGTGCTTACTTCTTTTCTCTGTCGCAGTTAGGGATGGTCTAGATCGACGTGTAGTCGATGAAGATGCTTGCAATCCTCTCGTTTATGAGGCCCGTGATCCCGTGGACATGACCTTCTCACCCATAAGGTATATTAGGATCTCCTTGACAAACTTCTCTACTATGCTAAGGTCATTCGACATGCATTCTCTATGTCAGATATCTCGGATATGTGAATCGATGCTCAAGGTAAACAAAATGGTTGGCGAGGTATCAAATGCATAGCGCAGTAGCAATTAGTTCTCTATGGGCTAGAATATCTTAGTTTGCAAGAGTGTCCCCAATGAGACATGCGACAATTTAAATAGACAACATTGTAACAAATTCCTCCAACGGGAAGGAATGCCTTAATCAATATGATTCCATCCATTATGGTGTAGTCCCAATGGTCGAATGGTGATCTTTCCATCAATAAATGCATTTCTATCCATTTTGGAGCG
>JASDQU010503464.1:66778-78280 GCA_032191745.1 Picea mariana | reverse complement strand
AGGGAGCTCTTTATTTGGAGGAATCCTAAATGATTGAACGACATTTGTTGGTTGTGGGTGATTTTGACAGGTTCAAGATATCAAAGTTAAACTTGACTTGCGAAGGCGTTTTCACAACTATTTTTCCAATCACGAAGATACAAAATTGTCACATGTAAATCTCATCAACATCGAATTGTCAAGTCCAGTGACTCTTGTCTTTAATTTCTCATCTTCTTCAACACGGCACTCCAACCTTCTCTTAGGTCTTCTTCATAAAATAAAGGCAGCGCTGACACTTTTTCAAGTTCTCCGCAGATTGATTTCAATTACAGAATGGCCCCTTCCAACAAGGTTTGTAATTTTATGCACAATGAATATTACTCGATTCACTCCAAAATCCAAATTATCTCTCTCCTTAATGGTCTGTCTACTAACATTAGCATTAGCTCACTTGGATAATCCTTTCGATTACATGGAACCATTCCCTCACTCGAATAATCCTACTGATTTCCAAGCATCCAATTCTGGTGGCTATATGAATGAAAGTGCTTTGGAAGGGAACTTGAAGGTAGTTCTGAGTTCATTAATTGATAATGTTAACAAAACGGGCTACAATATTTCATCACATGGACCCTGTGATTCGACTTGCACTTTCCTTTGAGAAAGTGGGCTTGATGTTTACCACCAAGCTTGCTTTCTTCAAGCGGTTTGTGTTGATCAGTAATTAAAAGACCACAAAAAGTTTCAAAGGTATAGTTCTTACAATCTTCCTTGCATGTCTCCCAGCTGGTATGGAAAGTCGAAACAAATATGTCGAATGGTGTTCTCAAATTCACCTGGACTAACTCGATGAGTTGTTCATCTTTCTTTTGATAATTATTTCCACATTCACCCAATTTCAACTGGATTTCCTTTACACGCACTAGATAATTCTATATTCTGTTTAAATAATGAGGATCAAGCAAGATCAACTATTTCTCCAACTTCATGACGTGGCTTTCATCGACTTTGTCGAGCAACGAATTTAGCTTATTTCATACTTGATGAGGGAAATCGATTCCACTGAGGTGAAAACAAATCTCTTGCGATGTATAGGTCATGATGACCGCCACAACCTCATCCTTCTTGCCATCAACAACAAAATTTGTCTAACTGTCTATTGGATCTGGATTCAAAGTATTTGTATATTGCCAAAGTCCTTTACTTTTCAATAGGTTTTCCATGTCTGGTGCCCATACTACATAATTTGATCCATTTAGAATTACAGTATCAATCCTCGAAGCCATCTTTGGTATCTAGAAAAAAATGTTTCATTTCAACAAGTTCCAATCGGTAAACCACTGGCCCATAGTCAATCACACAACAAATTAGACTAAAAAAGGTTTGCAAATAATAAACGAGGTTTCAAACCATCGGCTTTGATACCATGTTGAGGAATAGGGTGGAACCTGATACGAAACAAACAAATAGTTTTGCAGATAATTGAAGAGGAAATAAAATTTTGAAGACATAAGAGGTGGTGTCTAAAGACACCGTTACAACACTTAATCCCAACGCATTATGATCAGAACATCACAATGCATATTGGACAACTTGTACACAACAATGATATCACTCGATCACTTGATGATAATAATTCATAGGGTCTTCTATTTATAGCTTCAATATCTAACCAACTTCCATGAAGTCGAGAGGATCTTGCCTAGATATAACCGTCGATTATTAGAGTTGACTCCGTCAAATCCACACTGTCTAGTTGGATTGACAAGGATGCTCAACCCGACCATCCATGCGTCCAACTTGTAGTTGATTTATTGGTTGGTCGATCCACCAACCGACTATCTTCGACTATTGGTCGATTGTCTGAGTGACAGACTTGTCGACTACTCAACCGAATATTGTAAAGATCTGGTCGATCGTCCAACCGACTATTTCCATATGTAGGTTGATCGCTTGACCAACTAATTCCAAAAGAAGTGTGATGAACTAACATGACTTAATGTTCCAACACATTGTCCTAGAGATTTAGATCTACCCTGCAAAGTATTATTTTCATTTCTATCTATAGGGAAGTCTCTCACAAATAAGACATCATTTGCCACACCCTTCATAGATTTTCTCCTCATTTTCTCTAATAACAAGGATACAACTACATCCTCAAACTTTAATGTGGATTGAGTAGTACTACCAATTGCTACAACCAAAATACCGAAGAGTCTAGGAAAGAATATAAGAGGGTAATACACTTGTCTTTTTCCTCCATCTTAATATCAATAAAGACAAGTTGAATTACTAGAGTATTAAAGGAACTTAGATGCTCCATGATGGAGTTGACATCATTCATCCTAAGATGATATGGATTCTTTTGAAGAAACAAATTGTTTAATAGGGACTTTGACTAATACAAATACCCTAATTTGTCCCATAATGTATTTGTGTCAAGTCTTCTCTAAAGACGTTCAACAACAAAAAATATGAGAGGCTAAGTCGAATTATATTTCTTTCCTTTTTTTCCCATCTTATCCCCATGTTCTTTTGACATACTAGTAGGTTCTGTACTTGGATCCATAGAAATCCACTAATCTCTATCTATAAGAAGATCTTCCATAGCTCAAAGCTCTGACCATTAAATTTCTCAATCTCGATTCTATAACTTTTCAACACTCCCTTCCACACAATAATCACTATTGTAGAACTCCCATGGAAACTAGGTTGATCACATACCTAACATAAACTTGCTCTATCAAGAACGAGCCAAAACCTAGCAACAAAGGTGTCCCCTTAAAACCAATAACTTCACTTTTATACCAATTGTAGATTTTAAACCTATGTAAGTGAAGAAACACATATAGATTCTTAAGAAAAATAGAAAGACTAATAATGAAACAGACACAATACACAAATATTTACCTTGGAAACTCTTAATTAGGAAAACAAACCTAACTTAGAGCCACACCTCTATCTTCTTCAATATATTTAACTTGACCATTCACAATAAAATATTTAGGTATTCCACAGCATCAAAAACCTTAATATGTTAACCTGAATTAGATAACAACCCTAATCCCTTAACTGAGATTAGATTACAATGACTCAAAATCCATTGGCCAAAAAACATAAAAACATGCCAAAAACGAACAAAAAAAAACCTTCCCCAAAACTTTTGGGGTGTTTCCTCTCCCCATAAACCACTTCAATAAGGGGGACTAATGCCCCCCTGCCCCCTCTCAACTAATGCGATTAATTGATCTGCTCCTGGCGTATCCCACATGCAAAGAATATAACACATCTCCATTAGAACATGGCCAAAATATAAAAAAGTATAGGACTATGCAAGGTTACAATTCCAACAAATGCAAATTAGGTCCACACCAACACCCTACCATCTCCATCGACCTCCATAAAAACAAACCCCAATAAATAGAACATAACCAGATGAGGTACTTGTCTAAAATTTTCAACAAAGAAATGCTAAATGAGAAACAAGAAAGCTCCAGGTTAAGCCCACTTATGATCAAGTTAATTCCCTCTCCTTTATTGTTTATGCCACCAAGTTAATGCATTCACTACATTGCCTGCAAGCCCCATTGACCTCCAAAATAGGGCACCTCAACAGACAAAGCAAAACTAGAGAAGAGGGTTGTGCAAAATTTTAAGGAGAACACTATTACCATTACACAACTAGCAAAACAAGGCACCATTTAAGATATCTATAAACCCTCTTGGTTATAAATCAGAGGTGCTAGCAAATATACCTACAATACAATGTACAAGACTATGCAAGGCCACAATGCTAGTAGAAACAACAAACAAAGTTACAATGGAGAAAAGCAGGTCCACACTAGTGCCCTATAACCCCATTGACCCCCAAAATAAGACATCCCAATAGACGAAATAGAACTAGAGGAAAGTGTTGTCCCAACTCTTCAATAGCTTCAATAGGAAAACAAGAAACGAAAAATCCCTCATAGTTATTCCCACCTTGCCACCAAGTTAAGAGTAGTCAACGCTCAAACCATAAACAAGAAACTAAAAACCTTCATGGGATAGCATAATTGGTAAGACGTGAACATATACTCTCGGAGGTCACTAGTTCAATCTTTGTATGTATCCTTGGGGTTGTTGTTTCACTAGTTCGAGTTGATTGCCAAATCGCTTTCATAGCTACTATTTCATTTTTGAATGTACAAAATTCCCACATATACACCTCATAATGCATTGAATTCTAAATTCAACTCAAGCCGCCCTTGTCTCTACCTCTTTTCCCGTTTGAACACGACACTCCAAATTTCTCTTACCTTTCTACCTATGTTCTTAATAAAAGAAAGGCAGTGTAGACTCTTTTCAACTTAAGATTGCAGAGATTGATTTCAATTATAGAATGGCCTCTTCCACCGTCTGTAATTGCACGAGGAATAGCATTCAATTAGCTACAATATCCAAATTATTTTTCTCCTTGATGCTCTTACTACTAAGAACAGTATCATCTCAGTTCGATAATCTTAATAATTTCAAAGATTACTTATGTGGTGGTGGTGGTGGTGGTGGTGATGCTAGCAGGAATGAAAGTTCTTTGGAAAGAAACTTGAAAATGGTTCTGAGTTCATTGGTTGAAAATGTTAACAAGACGAGCTACAATATTTCAAGTTATGGGGAGAATGGAGATAAGATGTACAGTCTTGCTCTGCAGGGGAGACCTCAATGTCTCTACCTGTCGAGCATTCACTTCAGAAGCCTCAAAGATTCTCCTTGGAAGTTGTTACGGTTGGAGTTTCGGATGGACATCCCAAGCATGCAAAGTCTAAGCATCTAGGACTTGTTTATGTAGGATAAAACTTGTTTATGTAGGATAAAAGTATGATGTGACCAACCCTGCATACCTCCACATTTTTCATGATGTCATCATGTAGAAGAAAGAATGTGGAAAATGGAGGATGGAATATTCACCCTCCACACTTATGCACTCCACATGACTTGTATTTTGCAAGATTTGTAAGAAAACATAAGGAGAAGCGAAGGAAAAGGAGTCCAATGTAACTTAGGCATGATAGGTAATCGACCTCAGAAAAGGTTCATGAGGGCCTTACCTAATCACTAGACATCACTAAGATGTTATAGTTCTAAGGTAAGGGGGACTCAAGGAAGGTGATCCAACACATAAGGACAATAGAGAAGTATTGATGTCATCATCATGTGGTTTAGATACAACAATCCCAAGTAACTATGGACCCAATTAGGCATTTACACCCCAAATCAATTCCATAGAGTAAGGAGATACATAAAATGAGTGCTATGAAGGGTCAAAGTGATCCAAACCAGCAAGAAAAGGCAAAAGTTGGAGAGAAAAGGTTAGTGAGGGCCCTACCTAATCACTAGACATCACTAAGATGTTATAGATTTAAGCTAAGGTAAGGGGGACTCAAGGAATATGATCCAACACATAAGGACAATAGAGAAGTATTGATTTCATCATCATGTGGTTTAGATACAACAATCCCATAGAAGTAGGTCATACTCCTATTCTCCAAATGGGTAAGTGTATGTGAGCACTACAATGAGAAATACATACACTACATAGTCCCCCCTTGAAAAATTTGTTACCCATAAGATGGGAACAATAGTGAGTGGAAATAAAGGAGAAGAAAGAAGCAAGGGGATATAACATAAAGAGAAAATGGAGGCACTATTATTTGAAAATAAATTATGCATGGAGGGATCCTACTAGTGTTCATAACATAAGTTAATTGTCTTGACTTCCAAGGGGTAGTCATCTATTGGCCAGGTCACCAACCCATTGTGTGCATGTGATCATATGCCCTGAGAATTAGTTCTAGAGATAATATCTCTAGCACACATATGCAGGAAGCTGTATGACATCAAGCATATGTAAGGAAGGAAGAAAAAGATCAAGAAGTAATTAAATAGATGCCAAGAAAAGAATTTTAGGATGGGATACAAATAAGTTGAACTACTATGAAATCAGAATGTCATCTAAACTGTTAAATTAGATTTATGTAAATATAAATACTACGTAAGAGAAATAACAGTTAGAATATGAAACAAGATATGAGTAATTATAATTACTACAAAAGTAAGATAACAACTAGACTATGAAATTAATGGATGAAAGTATAATTATCATGAAATTAATACAATAGTCATATTATGAAGGATATTGATCTAGATGGATGTCGGTGGCCTCCCACCTATTCCAACTAGTTCATTTTGACAGTTTTCCAGTTTGGCAGTTTTTCCGAGTTTTTGGGTCCCTGATTTTCGAGGCCGTTTTGAGGCCCTAAACAACGTTTCTAGGACTGTCCACATGTGTGTTCCTCGGATAGACCTTTCCAACGGGCTATCGTGTGCCTAAAATGAAGATAGTATGCAAAAGTTACGACCTTGGGAATTTGATGTACTAACTTACCCCAACATGTCCCATATGAGTTTTGGCGCTTCATCTCCTAGGGTTAGGTTTTTGGGTGTATAAGGTTTTGGCATTCATGATTATTGTAAAAAGGCCTTCAAATCCTCATTTTATTGATCTTCTTGCGAATGAGCGCAATCGTCACATCTCTTCTCATAGATAAGACACCACCATTCTAGCAAGCTTGTTTCCTGCTGTATTTTACAGTTTCTGTTTATTTTCTTATTGAATAGAAACTAGTTTTATTGTATCTCCATTACTCTGTGTTAAGCATGTTTTAATAATAATCTATATTCATTTCATTATGCTCATAAAATATATATTAGTGGCATCAGAGCGGTCTTCTCCTTGTCGTTCTTAATGCATGTCCCCAACGAGGTCAGGGTACAAAGAATTAGGTCTCGATCTTGTTTCTCTTGAGGACAAAATCTATTGCACGCCCAAGAGACCTATCATGGAAGGAGAAAAGAAAAATGGTAGGACATGAGATCCTTTCAAAATGTTTCTTGAGGAAGCCCTCATGTAACAGAGGAATGAGATGATGGATAGTTTTGTGCAAATCCTTCAGCGACTACCAACAGGCGACACATCTTCCTCAAGCGGAGGCGCCGCCCCCTTCAAGGTACAAATAAACTTTGATATTACTATATTTGAAGGTCATATAGATGCAGATGTTGTAGACAAATGGTTGAATCTACTAGAATGATTTTTCTCTATCCATAACTTTTCGAATAGAGAAAATATTACTTTCGTGCTCCTCAAAGTCGTTCCCCATGTCAAAGATTGGTGGGAAATGTTCTGTGAGCAAATGGAAATAGAGAAACCCTCATTATTTATAGTCATGGTCATCTGGGAGTCCTTTATGGATGTTATTAAGGAACAATACTACCCTGTCAGAAGTTATGAAGACTTGTATACAAAATGGACCACACTACGGCAAGAAAGAGACCAAGCAGTGCTCGAGTTCACAAATATATTCCATACCTTGCGCACCAATATGGGTATCAAAGATTCTGAGTGACATCTATTGCTCAAGTATCACGGTGGTGTGCATAGATACATCCAGACCGAAATGGAGTTTCTAGCCATCTCGTCCTTGGGAGCGGCCTACCGATATGCCGTCAAAATCGACCAGAAGCTTAAACAAAAGACATGACAATTTGGGCCTAGGAACCCCTCACAGCAAAAGAAAGGAAAGGGCGGCCCCAACCCACATCAAAAAGGACAAAGAAAAGATGGACAACCTCAAGAAAACCAATCCAAGCCACAAGCAAATAACGACACCGAAAAGACAAAGAAAGACACCAGGAAGTGGTGCGACTTCCATAATATTCCTTGGCATAACACTGTTGATTGTCGCTCAAAGAAGTCGTTGGTGGTTGAGGTGAAAGTCTCTGAATTAGATGCGGGTTCTGACTCTGAGTAAGAACCAAAAAGGGGGATATAGATCATCAATGCGGAACCCAGTTCTACTGTTGCTACCACCAAGCTCCAGCACGGTGAATCGGAAAAGCTAGAGGAAGGTGACCACCTTTTTCATTCACATATGTGGGTGAAGGGTACCCCACTACACTTCATCGTTGATAGCGGTAGCCAGAAGAACCTCATCTCAATAGAGGTCGCCAAGCATCTAGCCCTACCGACAACACCGCACCCACAACCCTACACCATTGGGTGGCTCCACCAAGGAAGCGATCTCCGCCTCACCCAATAGTGTCGCCTGTCGTATGACATCAAGCCCTTAAAAGATGAGGTATTGTGTCATTTTTCTCCTCTAAATTTTTGTAATGTTCTTTTGGGCCAACCATATTTATGGAAACATCATGCTGTATATGAGTCTAGGCCTTGGAGTGTTATTATTACTTTGAACAAGAAATTGTACAGGATACCAGAGGTAGTCCCGCCTAGTGCTATTTCTTTGATCTCTGCCAAGCAATGCAGGAAGGTCATCTCTCAGAGCAGGAAGTTTGTCTTCTTCGTCATTTTCTCTCAAAGTGAGTGAAATATCGAAGCCACATCTAGGGCCTCCATGACCCACCTCTCCACATAGCAGACGCAAGTGGATAAGGTCATGGAAGAATACTCAGATATCTTCTCCTCACCTACCAGGGTACCTCTACACTATCAGGTCAAGCATCCCATCGATCTGACTCATGGCACATCACTTCCCAATGAGCCAGTCTATCAGTGCTCTCTATTAGAGAATGAGGAGATCAAGTGGCAGATCCAAGAACTGTTCCACAAGGGGCACATCTGTCCCAACTCATCGCCTTGTGGGAGCCCAATCATGCTGGTGCAGAAGAAAGATGGGACCTGGCGACTATGCATTTATTATCGTGCCCTGAATAAAATCACAGTCAGGAACTAGTACCTGATTCCTCGAATCGAAGACCTCCTTGATTAGGTCATGGGGACCAAGTACTTTAGTAAGATTGATTTGAAGTCTGGCTACCACCAGGTCGCAATAGAACAAACAAATGTATGGAAGACCACCTTCAAGTCAAAAGAAGGTATTTTTGAATGGGTGGTCATGCCCTTTGGTTTGACAAATGCTCCAACAACTTTCATTAGGATGATGGACAATATCCTGGGACCATTCACCAATACTTTTGTAGTGGTGTATCTGGATGACATCCTCATATACAACAAGACTTGGGTGAAACACTTGCAACATATTCAACAGGTTCTGCACATCCTGCGACAACACAAGATATATTCCAACTTGGAAAAATGCTCCTTCGACATGGAAAGGGTCCATTACTTGGGCTACATCGTTGATCAACATGGTGTACATGTGGATCCAGCCAAGATCCAGGTCATCTGTGACTGGCCAGCCCCAACCACACTCACTCGGCTTTAGAGCTTCTTGGGCCTTGCCAATTTCTATCGCAGGTTTGTGTTGGGATTCTCCCATATTGAATGGGACCTCATCCAAGTAACCAGGGGTGGTGGTAAGGAAAAATTTGTGTGGGGCCTGTCCCAATAACAAGCGTTTTATTATTTGAAGCATCGCTTGTGCTCAACCCCAATACTTTCATTACCGGACCTGGAGCATCCCTTTGAGATCAAGACAAATGCTTTAGACTATGTTGTGGGTGTCGTTATCACTCAGCACGGCCACCCCGTGGCCTATCATAGTGAGAAACTATCAAATTTTGTCCGTAAGTACCCTACTTACGACAAAGAAATGTACTCCATTGTTCAATCCTGCCGCCAGTGGAGACATTACATTCTTTTGAAGGAGACAATCATCCACATTGATCATAAGCCACTATAGTTCATGCATATGCAATGAAAATTACAGAATGCTCGCCATCAGAAGTGGTCCACATACTTGCAACAAGTCCACCTCAACATCAAGTATAAAAAATGAAGTACCAACCGATTCGTTGATTTCCTCAGTCAACGACCATTAACGGTGTTATCACTCAAATTTCGCCTGCAAATGGTTATAGAAATCTAGCATCGTCAAACAGTTATGAGGTCACTCATGGACCAAAATTACCACAAAAGCATTTCCAAAAGGTCCAAAACTATACAACCAGTGATAAAATTAAGGTGCGCTATGACTACACAGGGCACACATGCACATGCATGATCCAGAAATGCACTAAAAGAACACATGCGCACGATGCATGACTGTGGTCGCTAAAAGCCATGCACATCTGATAACAACCCATTTATTATATTGGTCGGTGTTGGTCACTATAATTGCTTATTTAACTAAACAATCAAGTGGTACATAAATTGTCAACCCAGGGAAGTTTGTTTATTTCAAAGGTAACCACGCACTATATATGCTCAATCTCAAAAGCAACCTAGAGTTGTAGTAAAAATATATTAATCACACTTTGCCTTGAACAAACTGAAGTTCTAACATGAATTGCAGGAAAGCAATCTACCTATTACAGAGTTCAATGTTTAAAGAAGTAATTGTCCAATGAATCCTGGATTACATTAAATAAATAACAGACTGGAAAAGAAATCCTTCAAGACACTGCAAAAGGAAAGACCACTATTCTATAACCAGAGAACATGACCCTATTCCCAAATCTTCAACACCTGTTTCCGATCATCACACTTCATGAACTCATTGCTTAACTGAAATAACTGACACACACACTGAAAGCTAACTATCTCGTAACAGAGAACAGGACCCTAATTCCTAAGTAGGAATCTTCAGCACCTGTTTCTAATTAGCACACTTTCAGGAACTCATTAAAATAATTGATATGCACTAAAGGCTAACTATCTCTAACAGAGAACAGGACCCTAATTCCTAAGCAGGAATCTCCAGCACCTGTTTCAGATTAGCACACTTTCATGAACTCATTAAAATATTTGACATGCACTAAAGGCTAACTATCTCTAACAGAGAACAGGACCCTAATTCCTAAGTAGGAATCTTCATCACCTGTTTCTGATTAGCACACTTTCATGAACTCATTAAAATAATTGACATGCATTGAAGGCTAACTATCTCTAACAGAGAACATGACCCTATTTCCTAGGCAAGAAACTTCAACACCTGTCCCTGACTATCAAGCTTTCATGAATTCACCAAGTAGGATTGCTAGTTAGAATGATTAACAGTTACCCAAGCAAGAATCATGTGAAAACAATGTAACAATCAGTAAATCAGAGTTTCAGCAAGACAGAGTTCAGTAAAGTAGTGTTTCAGCAAAACAGAGTTCAGTAAAGTAGTGTTTCAACAAAACAGAATTTAATCAAGGCATAAACAGAAATCACACTAACACACTACAAAGCTAACGGGTGAATCTTGTGAAGAAGGTGGGCCCTCCCTTCTCACAAGATTCCCCTGAAACGAAAGGGACTAGAGAGAAATGCTCAGAACAGTCTTTTATTCATCTATCAATGTATCATATTACAATCTGAGGTAAAACGCGTCCTTCCCTGTAAATTCTTTCTTAGTACTAAAACATATGGTTTTGAATGGTGATTTCCTCTTATTTAAAGAGGAGGATCCCTTCGATACAATTTAATTAACTAATTATAGGTGTACATCTGAGTCCTATTCTTAGTCATATCGACTTTCTAAACTGGAATAGGATGTCCTAGTCTCCCGCAACAGAATG
>JASDQU010503463.1:39244-51705 GCA_032191745.1 Picea mariana | reverse complement strand
ACAAAGTACCCACTATCTCTGGAGAGAAACATATTAAATATTAAAAAGGAGGTCTGTAATTTACAGGGCAGAAGAGAATATATATTTTTCATTATATGCTTTTTAGAAAATTGAGCCTTATGGTCCCTTCGAGATCAAATCACCAACGACCTTTTTCAAAAGTTCCAACCGAAAATCTGCTTTCGAAACACTCCATTATTATTTATTTTTTAAAATAGTTTAACAAGTATACCTTTAACACTGGCCAACATGTATTCTGCCATCTTTGTGAACTAAGTCTACAGACATACACACAAACTACAACGTACTGTGCTTTATAGATTACTCACTGCTTTATAGGTGTTTTTGGCTGGCTGGTTAGCTGGAATGTCACACGAGGGACCATAAGCTTGCCTATTTCTTGGACCCCAAATGTTCTTTCTCATCATCTGAAGAGCCTCCTGCTTTCTCTGAACTTGGGGAGGATTTAAAGACACCAAATGCCCTTTCTCGTCATCTGAAAGAGAACTTCCTGCTTTCTCCATATCGTTGCAAAGTTTGGGAAGGATTTACAGAAGAACGCAATACAATACAAGAGAGAGGTAAGTAAAAACAATGGTCTCTGCAAATCTTTCTATTTGGGTAATCACCCATTTGACTAAATGAAGTGAGATAAGAGAGAAATGCACTATTGGATCAATTCCTGGTTGAATTGCCTGAAGATGATTTTGATTTCTGAGAATTGGGAGTAAGTATTTGATCATGTGATTAATTGGTTTGGGTAGAATTTGATGTGGGTATGTTGTTTGAAAGAATATTCATGTTGCTCTAGGTCTGATTTAGGCAAGGATCTGAGGTGGGTATTTTGTGTGTATGTACAGTTGAGTCTTGATATCCTCTGAGAATGGGTGATGCAGAAGAAATCCAGCCCCTTGTCTGTGACAATGGATCTGGAATGGTTAAGGTTGGTATTTATGTTTTTATTTGTATAATATTTATATCTCATTCAGATCACATTGGTCTGTGGGAATGGAGGCTAGTTTATACATTGTTGGTCTATGATCCATGATCTTTGTTATTAGATTCCCTAATTCAACTGCAAATAGTTCCAGCAGTGTTTGTTTATTGTTGACCATCTTGTAATCGATGCGAGTATTGCCTTAAGCTAAGGGGTTGGGTTTTACAAGATTTATGTTCATCATATATACTGTATTCCGTTGAGGAATGTGATTTTGTTTCGGAGCTATGTTGATCCTGTTCATTCTGATTCTTGTGATGCCGATAAGGCTGGATTTGCTGGAGACGATGCTCCGCGTGCTGTTTTTCCAAGCATTGTGGGCAGACCAAGGCATACAGGTGTGATGGTTGGTATGGGGCAAAAAGATGCATATGTTGGAGACGAAGCTCAATCAAAGCGGGGTATCTTGACTCTCAAGTACCCGATCGACCATGGTATTGTGACAAATTGGGATGACATGGAGAAGATCTGGCATCACACATTTTACAATGAACTCCGTGTCGCCCCCGAGGAACACCCTGTGCTTCTCACAGAGGCGCCGCTTAATCCCAAGGCTAATAGAGAGAAGATGACACAGATAATGTTTGAGACTTTCAATGTGCCTGCCATGTATGTTGCAATCCAGGCAGTACTTTCTCTGTATGCAAGTGGACGAACCACTGGTACGCTTTTTCATTATGCCATCCTGTTTCAGCCATTAATTTTGGATCTCTTACGTGCATTTCCACAGATAATTGTGTTGAACTGATACTTCTAAGTGTTATAAGTTGCACCAACACATACATTTTGTTAAGATCTTATTTTAGGGTGTCTCTAACTGCTTTACACCTATCATCTTAGGTATTGTGCTTGATTCTGGTGATGGTGTTACGCACACTGTCCCAATTTATGAGGGATATGCTTTGCCTCATGCCATACTCAGACTGGACCTTGCTGGGCGTGATCTGACGGATGCATTGATGAAGATTCTTACAGAACGTGGGTACACCTTCACCACCACCGCAGAGCGCGAGATTGTCCGAGATATGAAGGAGAAATTAGCTTATGTATCTCTTGATTTTGAACAGGAGATGGAGACTGCAAAAACTAGCTCTTCATTGGAAAAGAGCTATGAGCTTCCTGATGGCCAGGTAATTACCATCGGTGCAGAACGGTTCAGATGTGCAGAAGTGCTGTTCCAGCCATCTTTAATAGGAATGGAAGCTGCTGGAATCCATGAGACTACTTACAATTCTATTATGAAGTGTGATGTGGATATTCGTAAAGACTTGTATGGGAATATTGTGCTCAGTGGTGGATCCACAATGTTTCCTGGAATTGCAGATCGTATGAGTAAGGAAATTACTTCACTGGCTCCCAGCAGCATGAAGATCAAGGTGGTGGCACCTCCAGAAAGAAAATACAGTGTCTGGATTGGAGGGTCCATTTTGGCTTCCTTAAGTACTTTCCAGCAGGTATGTACTACAAGTTTCAGTTGCTTCATTTTGTGCATTGCATATGGTTTATCGGTTCTTAATTTTATCAGGGAAAAAGTTTTGGATTCACCTAAAAATCTGCACTTGTTATGTGTATTGCAGATGTGGATTTCAAAATCAGAATATGAGGAGTCTGGCCCCTCAATTGTTCACAGGAAGTGCTTCTAGAGTTTTGGACGTTTGGTACTTCTATCTAGGAGGAGAACTGGATGCATATGCCTTGGTAGTTTTAGGTTCTATGGAGGACTAGCATTGTAAAGAGAGGATTTCTGTGTTTATTTGTACACACTGACTTTCCTGAGTCAGTTTTGGGGCTTGGGCTGTTCATTGCTTTGGATTCATGAAATAATTTGAGCCTGTGCTAAAGGATTGCACTGGAATCCTTACATTGGCCAAATTCAAGTTGTCTTAGTATTTTCCACCCTGTCGTGCTTGATTCATTATATTTTCTTCTATATATTCATACGGATTGGGAAATTTTTAGCATGTATGAAATGTCTCTGCATGATTGTCATCATTGTAAAAGGATGAGCTGTTCCCATGCTGTTGAAAACTTGTTACATGTTTTGTTTTGAAGTTCTTCGAAGGCTTGTGGCTTTAAGCATAGTATTTACTCTTAAGTATAACTGAGCCTATTGTATGTCAATATTTAGGAGTGACGTTGCAGCATAGCCACATAGAAGTTATTTCTACAGGAATGAAGACCTAACTTACCTCAGAAATAAATAGTACAGGTTAAATATGATTCAGCAGATAAGAAATCTGCAATCCAGTATAAGTAGAAACAATACAGTTATTAATTTTCTGATTGGTTTTCTGAATCTACTAATATTAAGCTTCTGAATCACACATGTGTCATGAAGTACAAAATAGTTATTCTGCTGGACTCATGAAGTAGATGGATAAAATATAACATATGCTAGATCAGGTCACAAGGAGGACATATATAGGTTAATTGTCTAAATATTTAGCTCCCTTGACACATTGGATCGTTCTCTTGGGTGTTTTTTATGTACCAGATTCTCGATTCTTCCTCAATCTCAAATGGCCACTAATGGAATATGATATAGGGCTTCCTTCCTGTATGTGAAACTTGCATCAAGAACATACTGAAAGACAATAGATATCAATGCATATCACTAAGGTAGGGGGCTAAACACTCTAGACTTGTCCATAACAGGATAAGCACTAACTGCAGAAAAAACACAATATGCTACACATCCCTTACAAGTTGTTAGCATGAACAGTCTATGCATAGACCGCTGCACCACATCAATTAGGTACCCAGTTGATCTCAATGTGAATATGGATATGATTCAAGCCCTTTCTAATTTAAGTTGCCATCCCAGATGTACATCTCTGGGAATAAACATACTGGCCTCCCTGAAATCTTTTGGTAGCCCCAATATGCTTGGATATAGTCTTACCACTTAGTTGTGGGCAAAGGCTCACCAAATACACTTTTGTCACTAAACATTTCGTTTTCTGGGCAAAAAAATGTGCGAGACTGAAACACGTCCAGTTATATATTCATGTATCGGGCCTGTTGAGACTTTCTTTGCCCTGAACTGATTTCATAAGTCCAGTTTGTCCTCAAAGAGTAAGCATGAGGATCTACTACTTTTGACAAAACGGAGCTTAACATGAGGATCTACTACTTTTACAAAACAGAGCTTAACATATTTATGCCGGGCCTGATCCATTTAGTGGCTTTCTTACTGAGAAGAAATCACTCCCCTTTGCATATAGACTATGGCATATGATCATATGGAAATGGAACTTTGTTCAATGGTGTGAAACTTCTTGTTCTCCACCATTAACATTAGTTCGAAACCTAAACCTGTAACTTTGGTCAATGGTGTGAAACTTCTTGTTCCCCACCATTAACATTAGTTCGAAACCTAAACCTGATTAGGTTGTTTTGGCATCAAGCATTTCACCTTCACTTATCAAAAGGCTATCCATAAATCTCCGTGTTTGGGATTTTATAAATTGGATATAAAATTATCATATAATCTCACTTTCACCTATCAAAAGACTATCCATAAATTTCAGTGCTTGGGATTTTATAAATTGGATACAAAATTAGCATATAGTCTCAAGTGCATGTTCAATCTTTGGAGAATCTATATCTATTGAGCCATACAGGTTGGTTGTTTAAATTTGGCAATCATGGATTGTTTGAAATAAGCTTTAAACATATACAAACAATGTTTGCTCCTTTGTTTTGATGAAGGACATGGTGTCACTAGATCAATAGAGAGCTTGGTTGTTTAAATTGGGCAATCATGGATTGTTTGAAATAAGCTTTACACATATAAAAAAAATGTTTGCTCCTTTATTTTGATGAAGGACATGGTGGCACTAGATCAATAGACATGATATCGAAGTTGTCCCACCTATTTTGGAGAATATGAAGTACAAGGTGGCACCAGATCAATACACATGATATCTAAGTTTTGCCACCTATTTTGGAGAATATGAAACTAGTAGGGATGAAGAAACACAAAACAACAATTAAGGAAGTCGGCACTGGAATCTAATAGATGTGATCTCACTTAGATAATTATTGCACACACAAAAAACTGTTTGTATTTTATTATTCAATCAATATAAATACATTAAACTTTGGTTTAAGATAGATATGTTATCTTAGCCATACAATCCATTTAGTTGAGATAATATCTCAACCTTACACATAATAGATCTAGATCTAACAAACCCAAAGTGATTTTAATGTAATCATTAATTCTAACACACTCCCTTAATGCTTATATCACAAATAACAATATTGAAATCACATAAAAATATTTTTGAACTTTGATCTTTGTCCGGTGTGGTCTTCATCAACATTTCTACCCACTCTAATATCTCATAGACTATGCTCTTTCTCAACCATCAACTTCGAGCTACCACTTGATCCATTTAAGATACAATTGCTTATGACCATCGATGACGTATTTCTAGGATCGACGATTCATGACATACCTTGAAGAATAGTCTAGATACTGAATCATTCTATTGACATACTTTCATCTATCGAAGTACATGGTTTTTCGATGTATTTGTCAGTTATCTAGGAGAGCAGTCTAGATACTGAGTGTATGCAGCAATCAATCTTACAAAGTGACCTATTTCACACACACAATGATCACAAACTCTACACATAACCTTACAAAGTGACCTATTTCACACACACACAATGATCACAAATTCTACACATAACCAATGATTGTTGTTATTGGGTCAGTGCATCATCTGAGAACCACAAGTTCTAACAAACTGTAGACACAACCAAACTAATAACACATCCTTGTGACACCGCATACATCAAGAACCACCTACTTAAATTAAGTTACCATGTTCTATGAGCTGTTCTTCATTAAAAACTCAAGCTTTCACGCTCTGCACAACAAATAAAGTGACTAACATCTTCCTAATGATGATTACTCAACTCTACGCTCTGCAGACTGCGATGGGAGGATGTATTTCCACCTTAATAATCACAATCACTAACTCTACGCTCATGTGATCATAATATTCAACAAATTAATTAAACTCGCATTAACGGATACATCAAATGGAATTTAACCAGCAATCAAGTAGCATCAAATTTACATTAATATACAGCGTTGAAATCGGAATGTGATTTCAATTGTCAAGTTGACCTTTTCATCGTGATAATGAAACGTCTGTCATGATTTTCACGACACAGTGAAATCGTCCGCGCCAACTTTCCCTTGATGGTTTTCCTCAATAAATCCATTGGTTGCTAATCTGGTTGCTAATCTTGTCAGCTGCCACTCAACGAAACCTCCAGGAAACCTGACAAATTTGAACATATTTTTTAAAACGGACGATGACTTCACGGAAAGAGAGCATAGACATGGACATTCCCATAGAAATGCAAGAATCTTTGTGAATGTGTGAAGTCTTCTCATTGCTACAATCCTCCTCCAATCATGTACAGACAGTTGCTTAACTCACACTCATATAAAAACACACGCAACAACACACTACATATTTTGGGCCCTCATGTGAGAGAGATGCACCCATAGCAACTCTCATACCACCTTAAATAATCATTGCACACACAAAAAATGGTTCTTATTCTATTATTCAATTAATATAAATACATTAAACTTTGGCTTAAGATAGATAGGCTATCTTAGCCATGCACTCCATTTAGTTGATATAATTTCTCAACCTTATACATAAATAATATCTAGACATAACAAATCCAAATTGATTCTAATGTAAGTTTTAATTCTAACAATTCATGGTTTTGAGTAGGTAAAATGTTGGTTAATGGTTCTAAGATTAAAATTAATCTTCCTACAAAAAGGAATATTGTATATTTGTAAAGGTTATGCTCGAAAAAGGTTGGATTGTTGATTTATTGGTGTTCGACAAAATAAGACATTTTTGCACAAGTTGAACACCTTAAGAAACCACTCACACGAACATAACAAAGAGCAGTACACTAGTGTATTACATGGTTAAAAACCTCAAAGAGGGAAACAATCCATGGCCTCAATCAACGCGGCCACTTGAGATAATATATTAATGCAAAAGGAATTTTTTTAAATAAGAGTTTCTCACAATCAATCATCAGCAAATGACCCTCCATGTTCTTTAAATAGATGTCATAGACCAATGGACTGCTAAGTCACAAAACAATAAAACTATTAATATTGATGAGAATATGAACCATCACATCACTTATGTCTAGAACATATCGTGACCATTAGATTACATAACTACAAATGCATATGGATGCATACTAAGGAAACACACTAAAAAAACACACTTTACCTAAATATGCATTAGACCAAGTTGACTTTAACTAACTCCTAAGTGTTTAAATATCGTAACATCCCCTCTTAAGAACAACTTGAGATAGGATTGTGAAGAATTTACAAAGGTGACACAATATGGCAAGGAAGGAGGCATTATAGCTTGTCCACCACCCTTAATGAAAACGTTTTGAACTCCTACCATAGATCAAAGTTTGGAAAACTTATCTTATGTAAGATACTTTGTGAAAATGTCTGCAACTTATTCATTTATAGGGAAAAATATCACTTCGAGAACGTGATCTTGAATAAGCTTTATGATGAAGTGCATGTGTATCTCAATGATTTTGTTGCATTGATGTTGAACTAGATATTTGGAGAGTTTGATGGCACTCTGATTGTCACACCAGAATGTGATCGGATGTTGTTGTTGGAATCCAAACTCTTAAAGGATATGTCAAAGCCACAAGGCTTATTTACTTGCATTAATTGTTGCTCAATACTCTGCTTCTTCTAAAGAAAGATTAAGAAATTTTTTTTGTTACAAGCCCAAGTGACAGGTCTAGAACCAAGACTAAAATGTAACCTACACTAGACTTCCAATCATTAGGGTCGCCAACCCAACTGAAATAAGTGAAACCAAACAATAAAGGAGCCCCCATGAACTGTAATGTATCCCAAACTGAACTATACCCTAGATATATTGATGTATCATTTTTTGTTTCTTTCCAATGGTTCTCATGGGGTGTTTGCATATATCATATCGAGAAACAAGACCAACAACAAAGGAAATATCAGGACTAATATGAGTCAAATACAAAAGGATACTAACTAACTAGTAGTACAAAGTGGCATCTACTTTGGGTGTAGTACATGCAGTAGAAGTTTGACTCTATATTGAAAGGGAGAAGGGGTTGGTTTACAATCTTCATTGAAAGCAGTGAAGAAGGGCACATGCATACTTAGATTGGAAAAGAGAAATTCCTTCATTGGTTTGCAATACTTGGAGGCCAAGGAAATAATGCAAATAACTTAAGTCTATGGTTGTCATTTCAAATTTCCTCTAAATGTTGGATTTCAATGGTTAAAAATTTTGGAGTCACTACTAATGAGATTAAGGTCATCAACATAAATAACAAGTATTATGATATGATTACCTACTTTCTTGGTATAGACGTCGAGGTCAGAATGACATCTAGAAAATTCAGTGTCAAGAATAAAGCTATATATTTTAGCATATCAAGCTCGAGGAGCTTGTTTAAGACCGCAGAGATATTTCTTAAGGCGGAAAACAAGTCTAGACTCATTATGAACAAAGCTAGGAGATTGTTCCATGTAAAATTTTCTTGCAAATCCCCATGCAAGAAGGTTGATTTAACATCCATCCAATGGACATCCCACTTATGTGAGGGGACAATGGCTAGAACAAGGAAAATGGAATTCATTTTAGCTACAGGGGAAAAAGTTTCATTATAGTCAATTCCTTCAAGTTGATAAAATCCTTTCGCAACTAACCCAACCTTATGTCTTTTAACACCTCCATATGATGTATACTTAGTTCTATACATCCATTTGCATTTGACAAGTTTTTTCCTTTCATAAAAAATACAATATCCCAAGTATCATTCTCCATAAAGGAACAATATTCTTCATTCATTGTTGTGTCCCAATATGGATGGCCAAAATATTTTACAATGTTTTTGGATCATGAGTCATTAAAACTTGAGCCAAAAGAGAGGAGGCTCACTGGAATTGTGAACATGTACGATGTTGATATATAGGATCACCAACAAGATCACCAACTGCTTCTTGTGTTTTATGGATATGGGATGTTGTGGTGTTGGTTCATGTTCATGTTCAATGAACCCAATCAAAGGAAGGTGATTAGGCGGAGGTAGATTTTCACCCTCATTGTCATCATTTGGGGAAGAAACGAGATTAAGATCATTAACACAAACTTTGGGAATAGAATATGGCATATAGGCCAAAGATGGCTCATAAATTGAAGATGGCACAAACATCGAATGAGGCTCATAGGTTGAGAGACTTTCACCAAAATTAACATCTCTCTTAATAAAAATTTCATTGGAATGAGGTTGAAGAAATCTATAACACTTTACATCTTCAAAATATCCAACAAAAATGCACTTCTCACTTTTAAATTGTAATGCTTTACTTTTTTCATCGGGAATGTGAGTCCATTCTTCACTATTAAACACACAGAAGTGGCTTAAATCCGGTTTAATTTTAATCCATGCTTCTTCCAGTGTTATATTTTGTAAAGCGTTTGTGGGAGTGTGATTGACTATGTAATTGGCACAATTAATGGTTTTCTCCAAAAAATGAAGACTTAATCACTTAGATTGGATCATACAATTTGTTATTTCCTTTAATGTGTCAGTGTTTCCCTGAGAAACACAATTTTGTTGCGGTGTATACATAACAATATGTTGCATCTGAATGTTGTGTGCAATGCAATAACCTGTATTTTTTTTGCTAACATATTTGCCTCCATTATTTGTTCTCAACTTCTACAGTTGATGTCTAGATTGTTTTTATATAAAGACCTTGTAGGCCAGAAACATGTCAAAAACATCACTCTTAAGTTTTAATAAATAGACCCAAGTGTGTCTAGAGAATTCATTAATGAAGGTTAAGAAGTACTTGAACCCAAAGAAGGAAGGAGAAGGAAGAAGACCACACAATCACTATGAACAAGGTGCAAGGGTTCAAGGAATGCTTGTCAAAATTATCCTAATGATGTTTTCCAAGAACACAATCGACTCAAACACCATATTTGCAAGAAACAAGAGGAAAACTAGTCACCATATTTTGATTACATTGTTATTGCAATGAGGGATCGTTCAAATGACCAAATCGTTCATGCCAAAGTTTGCATAAGTTATTTCTATGAGAAATAAAAACTGATGGAAAATATGATTACCCAAATTTGTCAAATATGTACATCTTATTAATATCATAAACAATTCCAGTTGCTTGGACATGCTTAGGATCTTTTAAATCCTTGATTATAGTTTGGTGAGGTGAAAACTCTACTATTTTACCTTCACCTGAATGAGTGATTTGATATATTGATAGAAGGTTGCAGGAGAGACTTGGAACACATAATACATCATTAAAATGACAATCATCTAGCTAAACTATTCCAGAGCCTAAAACACTAAGAGATATATCATCACCAACATATATTTGTTTGGTGTTACATTCAATAAAAGAAGAAAAAATTGGCTTTATCCTTAGCCATATGATAAGATGCTCATGAATCAATAAGCCATTTATTAAAAGAAGTAGTAGATGTTGTATTTAAGAAAAAACTAGAAGTAGAAAGTGCATGTCCATGAGAAAGAGTTGGAAGAAGAAGAATCAAGATTAATGTTGTCCTTCTTCATTGTTGCTTCTAAGGATTCCATTTTCTTAAAACATTTAGACTCTAGATGACCATCACACCCACAACAATTTCAATGTCTCTTAGTATTCATACTTTTTTATTTTGTTCCTTTGTCACCATTGGGAGGAGGAACTGGCTAAGAGGGTTTTGGGACCCTTGTTTTTCTCGTTGTTGTAAGGATGTTGTTTCTTTGTATGCTTGGACTTATCCTTGTGTTGGGCCACTAAGGCTTTGTTAGATGTACCTACAATGTTGATCACTCCAAGATGCAGGAGATTATATTTCTCTCTAATCAAAGAATCACAAAAAGATTCAAGAGAGGATAGTTTGTAAGCATCTTTTAGAGATTCTCTGGTGAAGTAAAAAGTATATACAAAAATATAATATGCACTACTAAATTTAGCAAGAATAACATACATACATTGGTCATATTTGTTTTCTATATTACAATCTTCAAGTAAAATTCTGGGTGTTTTGAACTTAAATAGATAATATTCAATGCAATAGAAATAACTGGGATTTAAAGAAATTAATTGGTTTTCAAGATGGTGGGCTCAAATCTCATTTTTATTACCAAAACACGGTTTCCATCTTTCCCCAAGCTTGACGAAACCATATTAAATCAATGGATATGGGCATTTCGATTAATCCACATGATTTTCCATTTTTATTATCCCATTTGGATTTCTTTGAGGAATCAATGGGGGTAGCTTCTTTTCCTAATGTAATCTGGTAAATTCATTTACTTCGCAGTACATTCTCCATACAATATTTCCATGACGAGTAGTTTGAACTAGTAAGAAAAAGATCACTTGGACTAGTGATATTAAAATATGTAGGTAATATGGATTCAAAAGTAGAAAATGACTATCTGAATGGAAAGATCTTGACAAAATAAGTAGTTAAAAAATGACATTGAAAATGAACTTTGGATGTCAAAGTTATGCCCTTTTTAAGAAAGACATAAAATGTAACGAAGGTGCCATGTGGCAGGTAGAGATTGGCCCACATAGTGATGGATGCACAATGAGGTGGCTAAGGAAAAAAATGTTCCCCTTCCTTCTCTAACTTTTCCTATAAGCTCACTTTTACAAATAAGTTACTTTTATATGAAGTAATCCACTTTTATAAAATAAGTGAGAATCATTTTTACAATGACAATACTGTATAAATTAAAGTTGCACACAAAAAGTAACTTACGTTATAGTGATTTAGTTTTATAATTTCAGTTAAATGCACTTTACAATAAAGTTATATAATGACTTAACGTTATATGAACTTTTTCAAAAAGTAACTTAATGAAAAGAAGAACTTGAATTCAATCCTCTTATTGAATAAAGTAACTTTCAATCAAGTGAGCTAATGAAAAATATATAGCAGATGTTATAAAGGAGGAGGGGGACATTCTTTTATTACTCTTTTCTTTAAAGTGTGTGATTACCCCCAAAACCCTTGTTTTTTCCTGCAAAAAACCTCAACACAACTGCACACAAAAACAAATGAAATTTTGAAAAATAACAAATATGAAACTTTACAAGATCAAGGCTAGATTTCAGTTAGTCTACCGAAAAAAATACAAGTTTTCTCTTTGTTTCTAAATTGTTGAGATCACATAAACCACAAAGAAAAGAGCATGACACAAGATCACACAAAAAATAAAACATTTTCCTTATGTTTCTAGTTTTCCAAGATCACACAAGGTGCATGACAAAGAGTATATGCATATTAGAAAAGGTAGAAAACCAGGAATATAAACATAAAACTAAGATATATATATATATATA
>JASDQU010503463.1:26375-38990 GCA_032191745.1 Picea mariana | reverse complement strand
CATAAACCTTTTTGGGTGAAACAAAAAGTGTTTCCAACTAAAAGAAACACTCCATATGTAATGGAATAGCTCACTCAACCCAGAAATGCATAGAGATAGAAAAATCTATAAATTCTCTGATGCATGCAGTGACACAAGTTCATGATTTTGATCAACAATGAAAGCAGATCTTCATACGAGCTCTTATACCATGTTCGAAAAAACAGGGTATTTCCACACAAGTTGAACACCTTAAGAAACCCCTCATGAAAACATATATAATATTATTACACCAGTGTATGACGTGGTTAAAACCCTCAAATATGGAAACAATCCATGAACCTAGCCAACGTGACCACTTGTGGAAACATATTAATGCAAAAGGAAAAAAATTACCTAAGATTTTCTCACAATCGATCATCAACAAATGGCCCTCCATATTCTTTAAATAGAGATCATGGACCAATTGGTGTTAAGCTACAAATCAATAGAGTTTTTAGTATTGAAGAGAATATGAATTGTAGGATCACTTTATGTCATGATTGTTGAATTGCATAACTACAAATGCATATGAATTTATACTAAGGAAACATACTAAAGAAGCGCAATTTACGTAAAGACATAATAGAACAAGTTGATATTAACTAACTCCTAAGTTTCTAAATATCCTAAAAATTGGTTGTTGATTCTTGGTAAACTAGTAGTTGTTAGTTTTTATTGGTTGTGTATGGTTGGGTAAGTTGTTGAGTAGTGGTGACTGTGATGTTGTGACAATGTATTTATTTTCAATGGAAGTTAATGAAATGAGATCATGTGTTAAAAAAATTGTTGTTATTGTATATAGTGATGATGTTTACTTATTGTTGGTTCTAACTTATGTAATGATGGATACTTTTACTTTGTAATGTGTTGTGCATTCATTGAAATGTTGTGCATGGTTTGATGGTGGATATAGTGGATAGTATATATAGTTACGGTTGTATCTTTCATCTACTAACACCCTTATTTAATTATTATTCTTGGAAATGAAACTTGAGTAAGACCTTACATGTGACAAGGATTAATAAGTTGGTGTTACACTACAATTGTTGTGTTGGACATCTTTGTGGAACTTGGTTTGCATAGTGAGCCAACAAATGGTTCCATTGTCAGGATACAATCATGTTATGTATGGGGTTTTGATATTATGAAGGTTTAGCTCATGAATATTTATCGCCATCATTGGATTGATGATAAAATTGATCCCTTCACAAAACAAAATCCCCATTGATTGGATGGAGTACACATAATTTCAAGAATGAGCTCTTATATGATGAATTGTATGAGATATTTTTGGGTTGAGTTCCCAATGAATTTGTATGAAGGGTTTTGAAGGCTTAAAGAGAATCCAAGATACTATTGGAGGAATGTGAATGATGTTACCTCGAACACGTAGAACTTGATAATGCTACAACATTGTGATGATCATGGATCGAGCATTGTGGACTTTTGGGTTAAGAATAACTTACAAGGATATATTGTGGAGTTCATAGTAGAGTTGTGTCAGTGGTACTTATGGAATTAGAAATAATTTTTAAAGAGAACGTGTAGGAGGTTGGTAAATGAGATTCCCACTTCAATTAATATGTTTTTGGTGGAGGAGGAAGTGTTTCCTTTTACTCCATCAAACATGGAAGCATGAGCCTTCACTAAGGGGTGGAATGGAATGGAGTTGATGAGGATGAAGACCTAAAGGAAGAAGGTACCATGGAGTATGTGCAAGACCAAGAACGAGAAGAGAGAGTTATGAAACATTTTTCAATAACTAATCAGTGGTGGTTTAATAAGGTGTGAATGATCCCTGGAAATAGTGAAGCATTGCAAAAAGAGATGAGTGACAAGGGGAGTAACAATTCTAAGTTGAAGGAACTATATATTTTGAGGAAAAGAGAAGAGAAAAATGGTTGGTGGTTGAAAGAGAGAAGGTTGATGTTGGAAGATAGTCTAGAAAATAAAAAGGAGAGTGGAGAGGCATCTATGAGATCCGATGGAAAGACAAGTCATGATGTCCAACAACTTAATGCTAGTGTGCAAATTGACTGGTTAGAGACATTGTTGTAAGTGGTTTCATCCATAGAGAACTCTAATGGAGCACTAGATGAGAGCTTGGATCTGGAAGTGAAACTTGATGATGTGTTCATATATGTGTTTTGATTGCGATAAAGTGATATAGGTAGCAAACATGGTACATCCATGTGGTAGAAAAGCCAGCCCAATACAAGAACCTCCCCTTGCACATTATGTTGGGCTCCACTTTTGGCATATTTTCCGCTACACAAAGGCATTCAACATAATACATTTTTCCTCCATTATGTCGATACTAAATGCCTAATTGCACCATAAACCCTAATTAAACACTATCATTTGTCATTATATCTAGTGTGGTTCATACATTGTCTTTTCTATCTTTTTAGTGATTAAAGATGATTTTACTCATGTTTTATTAACGAAGGTTTTTATCAAATTTCTATTTTTTCACTTGGTCATGTTCTTGCACTATTCTTGTACCACATCTGGTACTAAGAAAGTTCTACAGAATTCTAGTACCAACTTATGCCTCGATTTTTGTGTCGATGGAGGCAGATCTCAAAATTCTAAGATATGGGTTTTGTCTAGAAGGTGGAAAATTGAGTATAATGAGAGCACTTTTTCAAAATTCGAATTAGTGTGGCCGATGTGGGTGGATCTCTAACTTGAATTTGCCCAAATCACTATAAAACTCAGATTTTGGGATTTTTCCCTAAATTATCAAATTCGTTTTTTTGAGTTTGGGGGTTTAGTTTTATCCATTCCTCCATGAATTTCATGTATAAATAAGAGACTTATAGGGATGAGAAGGGAATCCATTATTTTCATTAAGTTCATGTAAGTGGGAGATTTGTTATTGTGAGAAAGCTTTAAGGAGTTGACTGCCATGTAAAAACAGAGTTCCATGATTAAATGAAAAGGTGATTGTTGTTGATCTATAGTGCATCTCCTTGGCTTGATCTAGTCGTTCTTAGGAATCACTGACCATCTAAAAAGGGCCCCTCAGTATGGGTAAGTGTTGCCATGTTTTAACTCGTTTAGTAGAATAGAATATAATTGTATTTCTAGTTTTATTATGTGTGGTTTAATTTCCACTTGTCTATTTGATTTAATTTTATGAATTCAGGGTTTATTAAAAACTCAAGAGTGATTCTTCATTGGTATGCAATTCACATTATCCTCTACACTTTCATTTGTTATGTTCCTGCACTATGTTATGTTTCTGCACCTTAATTGAATTCCATGTATCCTACAATCACAATTATTAATATAGCCACTCCATGCATGTATTCATATTTCTCACATTCAATTCAATTATGGTAGTTGAGTTTTGTTTACACAATAAAAAATAAATAAAAATACAAAAACATTCATCCATATATTTTCACCCTCATCCCTCTTGTGTGAATTAATTAAGACCATACTCTTCCACCAAATTTATATGATCTATCCCATATCCATCGACATTTTTTTCCATTATATATATATATATATATATATATATATATTTGGTGGAAGAGTATGGTCACTCGAAAATATATCCTCTATTAATTAAATATACTCATATCATATTTGAAATTTGGATATTGATTGATGAAGATATTTCACCTCACCCCATCATTGATTCTTTATGAGAGATATTTGCCTCTAAGTCAGTCATCCAAACCATAGAGAATCAAAGTCACTTTCAGTCCATTCATTCATCTCTTTTTACGCTTATTTTTGTTTTAAAAGATTGTTTTATTTACAAAGAATCACTATATGCACACGGTCTTTAATTGCATAAATAAACACCATCTTCTTACACTCTATGTTTTTATTGTTTATGAGAAATTGTCAAATCCACAATTCGAGTGAATATTAAAGAGTGCATTTCTCATTGTCCAATCTTGTCATTAATCAACTATTCATTATTCTTTTATGCATTTTCATGTGGAGTCCACTCTTATTATTGTTGACACTTGTAACCATTTGAAGAATTGTTCTTGAGGTCCAGTTTTAGATTAATTTATCTTATTGGTCATTATTAGTTTTCTTTCATTGTGATTCAACTTTCCCATAGTTTAAATTTCCTGCACATTAATTTATGCACTTGGTTTTATTTCTCATACCTTTGGATTCCTTGCACTTTAATTTCACATAGCTTCAATCACCGAAGGAAAGGTTAAAGGTCTAACTTGTGAGATATGGCCTCCCCGTGATGGGATTCATCCAAAGGTGATTAGTTTATTTCATGTCAATTGAATTCATTCCCACTTTCTTGTTTTGTTATTGTATTAAAGAGTGGTTTGTTGGAAAGAGGCTAGACTAGGCTCCAATCCTACATTTCCTGTGCTTGCACCCATAAGTCTATGACTCCCTGGTTGATAATTTAATGTTGGGAATTAATAGTACATATATTTAGCTCCACATTTTTGGTGTCGTTTCCGGGGAGGTGCTAAAGGTATTAGAGCATATGTAGCTTTATTTTAAATTACACAGCTTGGTGGAGGAGAAATAGTAAGATGAGAGGAAAGAACCTGCACAACCACTATAGTGAGTTTCTCCAAATCTTTGATTGTTCCTTTCATGCAAGTGTGTGTCTTTTCATGCAAGTGTGTTTCTTTTCATACAAGTATAGTGTGCTTTTAAGGACGGCCTAAGGGCAGAGAGAAGACGATAAGATGAGAGGTAAGAACCTGCACATCCACTTTGGTGGGGTCGCTCCAAAGTTAGGTTTTCCTCTTCCTTTCAATAGTTAGAATTTGTTTTTTATTAGTATTATCCATTTTTCTTTTATATGAGTAGAGAAGCTAACTTGTGTGAACAGATAACTTGGTGACAACAAGATCCTAGTAGCACAGTGGCACTTCAAGTACATGATTAATTTGTTTGTATTTTCTTTAAGTGTGTTTCCTTTTCATTTCTTAAATATTTTTAAGGTTTTCTTTTGGAGTTCCCCCATACACTAACCCCTATGAAAGACAGAACCTAACAGCTTGTAAAAGAAGGATGCTCAAGATTCTGTTGAACAAAAGAGGAAATGCTACTCCAAAAACTTTATTAAATCCTAGCAGTAGATGGGATCTCTGCATCTCAGGAAGATCAAATATTGACAGCATTCAAGAACATACCTGAACTCTAAGAAGTGATAAACAACCATGAGCCGCATCTAGAATCTCCCCTTGATAATCCTTGCCAATTTATAGAGGATACTAGACAACAATGGGCTACATTCGATGGAGATCAAATAGTAGAACTTGAGACCAAAGAATTTCCACCATGCCCATCATCAGATCCTTTATGCATTCAAGAGGTCGATCAAGAATATTTTTATGGCATGACAGAGGAGAACATACAAATCGGTCCAAATGAATAAGTCAACCAAGGATACCATGAATATATTGAACATTGGTTCCAAAGGACCATCAAATTGAAACAACACCACTCTTTTCTTCGACAACTCTTTGCATCATATCATTCGAAGCAATTGGTTCCTCATGTTCTAGTATGTATTAAAATATATTGTTCAAACCTGAATGTGAGTATATATGTAATCATGTTACACACATGGTTGCATTGGAAGTACAAGTATACTTAAAAATGGTTCTTTTCTTAGGTAAGGTAGGATAGTAAACCGGTAAATAATTGGAACCACGATAAGAAACTAACCTTAAGGGAGTTTGTCTCCACCATAATTTTTAATAGGTTTTCAGCTGATAGTTAGATCTTTTTCTAAGTTTTCTAAATAAATCAGGCTATGATGATTTGTTGGAGTTTTGCAGGTATCCTCTTTTCAGTTGGATTGAGAGAAAAACTTCATGACTTATTCAGGGAAGTAATTGCATTTATTTTGGTTCTGTTGTTTATTCTGATATTAGGTTACCTAATATTGTTTTGGAACAGTTGAATCCCTTTTTCTATTACTTTCCTAAAATTTGTTTCTCTGAAAACTACTCTCTGACCTTTATTAGTTTTTCTTTAGTATTTCTCTAAACTGTTTTCCTTACATAAATTTACAGTTTAGGTAATTATTAATAATGCAACACTAAGAATAAAAGAGTTCAATTATCAAACCCAAGAGTTTTTGTCACGGCCAATCATTTTCAAGAGATTTCATTTTCATTCTTTATACAAAATTTCAGATCATTTAGTATAGCAGTAACTCATAGCCATGTATTTGATTATATTATGGGATTACATAAAGTTAAAAGTACATATTATGAGGCATGTAGATATCTAGTACAACCTGATCCAATCTCAAATTTGGTCAGTAGAGAATCCTTATTAAAGAGTAGCAAGAGAGTGCATGAAGTTTTTATCCATGGAAACACTACTATGTTAGACAATTGAGGGGGGGGNTTTAAACTCATTATAGAACACTCAATGATGATCACAATAATTCAGGGAAATAAGCAATAGAGTATTCAACATCAATCACACACATGAAGTATACAGAAACAAATATTCTTGAGGAAACCTGTAAAGGGAGAAAACCTCTTCTTCTTTGAATGATAGGCAATCTTTTTATGTTCTGTACATCATCTATCTTTGAGAACCAACTCAATGTGAGGCTACCACCTCTGTTTTATAAGTTGTAACTTGTTGAGAGCACCAACTCTCTAGTTTCTCTAGCACCAACTCCCTGAGTGTTCCAACACCAACTGGATGGAAGCACCAACTTCCAGTCACACAGGAACCAACCTGTACAATAAAGAACAATAGTTATCCCTTGCACCACCCTACCACCCTGTTTTTTCTGGCTGCAACCAGATGGAAGCTACAACTCCCTGTGTTCAAGCACCCACTTGAAACTCTGAGGACAACAGTCCTCCCTAGCACCACCCTACCACCCTGAGATACAAATCTTTGCTTTCTAAAATTTATTACAGTGATACAGTATTTATCAATGGCTTACCAGTCTCATCATTGTTCGGCTACACTGCTCTTCTCTGCCTTCATCAGTGTGTTCCTGCTCGCATCTTATTGCGCTTAAGTTCTCATACAGTCTATTGTTTTCACCATTTATGCTCTATCCATCTTATGTTCTTCATCTCTACATATTTCATGCTCTATTCCTGTTGTCTCCTTGATCACATATAGTTCAACTTGTTTTACCGAGAAACAACAACCTCTCTCTGTCACGGAATTTTTCTTTTATTCCTACTCTCATCATCCATTACACTCTACATCTCCAACGCTAAAGTCAGGAATCTCAAAAACGCTTAGGAATCATGATTCCAACGTTCAGGATAAATGATTCAACCGCTCAAGAACAATGATTCAGTTAGTGTAACTGAATTGTAACTGATCAAGAAATCATGAGATGAAACAGCAACCCTTCGATCAGATTCTGTTTGACAGCATCGTTGGATTATTCACGCAGATGCCTTTTTGACTTTTTGATGCATGACCTCTGATGTGGATCCTAGCAGCGCTAGCTCCTTCCCCTATCTTCCACTGATGTGACCTTTGGCGATGGTCTCATGTGACCACATGATTGTGGGTGTGAGATATTTTCTCGTTACCCTTCTGTCGCATGTGACCTTGGGCTACGTCCTTGCGTAAGCGAACAATTGTGGGCACGTCCAAGAGTGGTTTGCGATCAACCGCTTTTCTCCCTGCAATCCACCTCCAGCTGCCACATACCCTTTCTCCAAAACCATGGTTTCAATTGCAGTCTTCCCTTAACTTTT
Source organism: Picea mariana (assembly GCA_032191745.1). Taxonomy (NCBI): domain Eukaryota; kingdom Viridiplantae; phylum Streptophyta; class Pinopsida; order Pinales; family Pinaceae; genus Picea; species Picea mariana. The sequence goes on along the minus strand of JASDQU010503463.1, from coordinate 31,269 downwards.
TAAATTTTGTGCACCTTCAATCCCCGCAATGTGACAGGACCGTCGATCTCATGATATTAATGGTGCTCCTAAACTGACGAATCAGATCTAACCTTCTTAAATCAACGATTGTGATCTATTTCATGATCTGGGCTCCGGGAGTTTCAATTCTCAACCTTCACACTCTCCCAGAAGGCTTTTAGCCGGAGTCCATAGATTCCTGCCATGTGTCCTCCTCAAATCAACGGTTCTCATTCACTTCAGGACTTCAGCCTTCGACAATTTCAAACCTTTCTCCTTCACGTTTTCCCAAAGTAGTTTCACCCGAGGTCAACGATCTATTGACATGTACCCTCCTGCATGATCAATGATCATAAGTGACTTCAGCCCTTCAGGACTTTAGGCTGATCACTACTTCATTCTCCTCCGGAGTGGTCACCTACTAAATAAGTCATAGATGGTGGAGACCACTTGTTGTATGTTAACACTTCCACTTACACTATCCTTCCAGTGTACTAGATCAACGGTTGAGAATGCACCTAAAGTGATCTTCAGATCGAATGACTCGTGTCCATTTCGGGACTTCGACGTTCAGGACTTTAGGACTTTAGGAATATGCTGGTGGTGAAATTCCCAAAGTAAAAATCCCAAAGTGACGTAACTTGCTTACGTCACTTGATGACATGGAACGAGCCGAGTGTCTACCGTGTGTCACTCAGATTCATGATTTTCATGTACCTAAAATGTCAATTCCAACTTGACACTTGTCATTATCTTACTGTGCCACGTGTCTTTGCTGACATGGGTGAGACATGTAGGCAGTGTAGTGGAGTGTGATGTCAGAGTGCGAAGGTTGTATGTATGAGTTGTTTGGTGGTTTACTCAGAGGGGGGGTTAGGCGGTAAGTGGTAATGAGCGAGGGGGGTCCGAGTTGACAGGAAGATGACACGTATGAGGGTCCCACATGGGAAATACCACCAACTTGGACCCCCCCCCCCCCATGGTTAAAAGAAGAAAGGTTGGGGGGGTCTGATATGCCCTATCGATTGTGGATCTAAGTGCTCGATTATCAACCGCTGAGATTAGCGCGCCCTTCTTCTAACTTATCCTGTCCTTCCACTTTAGAATGATCTGACGTATGAAATTTACCCTGGCTCTCTGGACTTCGAGGATTTCAAATCTCAAACTTTGCTCCCAGTTTATCCTATTTATCACTTAATTTGATCCGACGGTCGTGAAGACTCTCGAACCAGATCCACAATTAAGGATTTTGATCCGGATCACGTTTCTATACTGCGCTTTCCCTTCTAATCTTTGATCTCTGCATATTGTTCGCTTCTCCTCCTGAGCTTATGCTTTTCATGTTTGTCATCGTCATTGTTGTTCTTGCCATCAATGACAAGAACACGCTTCCTGTAAAACATGCCAACATACTATAATCCTATGTGAAGAAGATGTCCTTAGGGACTAGAGGTACTTTAGGTTATTCTATAATGGCCTCATCCACCACACATTAAGTAAATTTAACCACAATATGTATTTGGACTAATCTAAATACATAAGTCTATTTTTCATGCGAACAATCTTTTATGGACAATTTGTAGAATATCTTCCAACCTAATACCATCCCATCCCATAAAAAGGTTTTCAGAGTTGCTCCTCCATTCACCCATGTAAAATAAACCTATGAAATTTTATATTAAGGGTGAAGTTTGGGACAAGAGCCTCTGATGGAAAATTGGTGTAAGAGGCTAACTCGTTGGGATACTGAACAGGTTTGTTGGCATCAGGTACTAGCCTATGGTATGACTAGGCAAACCCATCAGGGTATTGAACAAGCTCATGGGGGCATTCTTCCTAGGGAGGATATTTATTAGATTTCAAAATTACCCCATCAGAGTATTGAACAAACTTGTTGGAAATGGGTTATGATTTTAATATGCCTAATCTATATTTGTCTGTATGAACGATATACTTGTGTAAATCATTAAGAAGGAGCATGCATGGTTGAACTAAAGCTTAAATAAAATCCATCTATTTTCCATTTGAGAAGAACCCTAAGTTGACCTTAAGACCATATCATCCAATTCATACTATATCTAAGATGTATTATATTAAGAGTGGGACCATGATCTTAGAAACCAAAATACTCAACTATGAAATTTATCTTTATTACTTGAATGATTGTAAATATTTTCAGAGTGAAAAGGGTTGATCGGTTTCCTATGGGGTTTTAATTTGTTGAGACTGTTGATACTCTTTTATTTTCCTTTCTAAAAAAGAAGAACAAAACCCCTACTCTAATTTATACAGGACTCTTTGAGCATAAGTGTTGCTAATCTTTTGTTGAAAATTGTATAAGAAATGAAATAGAAATCTCTGCTAAGAACGGAAAAGTTGGTTATACATAGAGGAGGAATATTCACAAGTGATCTTTGAAAAATGTTTAATTTGTGTGCATTCATGCTAATTTTCATCAAATATTTATTGGAACTTTCTAAATGAATGTGGCATTGGATGTACTTCATGTTATGATCAGTTTGTGTTTTCATGATCTAATGATCTTCTTTCTATGTGTTCGGGATTAATACTCATAAATTGTGTGCCCACAATTTATTAGAAGCCCTTAGATTTTGTTCTTAGCATCTCTCAAATTGGTATCACAAAGTTTGTAGTAGTTTGCATGAGGACATGAAAACCCTTGGCTTTGGGGGTGAAGAGATCCTAATATACCTTCCAAATATTTAGATTCTTGGTAGTATCTCCAGCATCTTCAGGTAGTTATTTTTCTTTAGCAGATCAACTTATGTTCTCTTTGAATTTCATCAGCTTCCATCAATTCTCAACATCTTTATCTTTCAGCAGTCCACGTCATGGCTCCACAGATCTTTCGTCTTGTTCTGCATAGTTTCCACTTCAGCATACATTAGAATTCAAATAAAAGGTAACTTGAGGTAAAACTGGTATAAATCTCTTTAATTTACTAATAATTTGGAAAACATGATGCATAACCACTATTACCCACTCCACACTCCACTATGCATTATCGCAACTACTCAGTAAACCCTCCATCTTCATTCCACTTGTCATAATGAAAATTATACTCTGATCACAAGACCAAGAAATGAAAAGGAAATATGTGGTATACAAATACAAAACAACATCTATAGTGTCTTCTCCCTGTACATCATAAAGCATTCTTAAGTCATCTCAGTGTTCTGAATAAGAAGATGAAGTCATTGTTGCCTATCCAAAAAAAGAACCATAAAGTAAATATTGGTCTTAATATTGATGTAAGATACAGAGTATAAAGGTGTCCAAGTTCATATGGCCACCATCACCATAATTTTATAAACCATTCTCCACACACATACCATTCACCATCACTCTTTGATACCCCATCCCATGTGTGTCCTCCATTTTTATGATAATTTTGTTTCTCTATTTGAAAATAAATCTATGATAGTTTCCAAAGTGTCACCCCACAAGAAACAACACCTACACAAAAGGAACAATGTCACATAAATCTATAAGTAGTGTATCATAAGTTCTTCACCTTGTTTGCATGAGGACATGCAAATTCTTGGGTTTGGGGGTGATGTTGGGCTCCACTTTTGGCATGTTTTCCGCTACACAAATGAATTCATCATGATATTTTTTTCCTTCATTCTATCGATACTACATGCCTAGTTGAACTATAAACCTTGATTAAACACTATCATTTGTCATTATATCTAGTGTGGTTAATACATCGTCTTTTCTACGTTTTTCAGTGATTAAAGATGATTTTACTCATGTTTTAGTAACGATGGTTTTTATCAAAGTTCTATTTTTTCACTTGGTCATGTTCTTGCACTATTCCCATACCACATCCGATACTAAGAAGGTTATACAAAATTCAGTACTAGCATCCTATAGAATTCTAGTACCAGCATCCTACAAAATTCTAGTACCAACTTGCGCCTCGATTTCCATGCAGATGAAGGCAGATCTCAAAATTATAAGATATGGGTTTTGTCCAGAAGGTGGAAGATTAAGTATGTGGAGGGCCCTTTTTCATAATTCAAATTATTTTTGGAGATATGGGTGGATCTCTAACTTGAATTTTCCCAAATCATTGTAAAACTCAAATTTTGTGATTTTTGCCTAAATTATCAAATTCGTTTTTCTGAGTTTGGGGGTTTGGTTTTATCCATTCCTCCATGGATTTCATGTATAAATAAGAGACTTATAGGACTGATAAGGGTATCCATTATTGTCATGAATTTCTAGTAAGTGGGAGATTTTTTCTTGTGAGAAAGCTTTAAGGAGTTGATTGCCATGTAAAAACAAAGTTCCATGATTAAATAAAAATATGATTGTTGTTGATATATTGTGCATCTCCTTGGCTTGATCTCATCATTCTCAAGCATTACTGACCATTTGAGAAGGACCCCTCAGTATGGGTAAGTGTTTCCATGCTTTAACTCGTTTTGTAGAATAGAATAGAATTGTATTTCTAGTTTTCTTATGTGTGGTTTAATTTCCACTTGTCTATTTGATTTAGTTTTATGAATTCAAGGTTTATTAAAAACTAAAGAGTGATTCTTAATTGGTATGCAATTCACATTATCCTATGCACTTTCATCTGTTATGTTCCTGCACTCTGTTATGTTTTTGCACCATGATTAAATTCCATGTTTCCCGCACTCACAATTATTAATATATCCACTTCATGCTTGTATTCAGATTTCTCACATTCAATTTGATTATGGTAATTGAGTTTTGTTTACACAATAAAAAAAATTAAAGATACAAAAACATTCATCCATATATTTTCACCCTCATCCCTCTTGTGTGAATTGATTAAGACCATACTCTTCCACCACATTTATATGATCTATCCCATATCCATCAACAATTTTTTTCCATTAAT
>JASDQU010503463.1:0-26147 GCA_032191745.1 Picea mariana | reverse complement strand
TTTTTACAAAGAATCACTATATGCACATAGTCTTTAATTATAGAAATAAACACCATCTTCTTACACTCTAATTTTTTGTTGTTTATGAGAAATTTTTAAATCTGCAATTCGAGTGAAAATAAAGAGTGCATTTCTCATTGTCCAATCTTGTCATTAATCATATATTCATTATTCTTTTATGTGTTTTCATGTAGAGTCCACTCTTATTGTTGTTGACACTTGTAACCATTTGAAGAATTGTTCTTGAGATCCAGTTTTAGATTAATTTATCTTATTCGTCATTATTAGTTTGCTTTCTTTGTGATTTGGCTTTCCTATAGTTTAAATTTCCTACACTTTTTTCTTGCACTTGGTTATTCTTCCCGTACCTTTGTATTCCTTGCACTTTAATTTCACATAGCTTCAATCACCAAAGGAAAGATTAAAGGTATAAATAGTTAGATATGGCCTCTCTTTGATGGGCTTCATCCCAAGGTGATTAGTTTATTTCATGTCAATTGAATTCATTCTTTCTTATTGCATTAAAGAGTGGTTTGTCGGCAATAGGATAGACTAGGGTCAAATCCTACATTTCTTGTTCTTGCACCTCTAATTCTATGACTCTATGGTTGAAAATTTAATGTTGGGAATTAATAGTACATATATTTAGCCCCACACATTCCAATCCCACTTAGGCAACTCTTGTAAATTCTATTAATTCTATTTTAGTTGCACAAGATACTATTCCAAATGGATTGGGAAGTTTGGATAGTAATAGTGGGAATCCAGTTAAAGGTAATAGTCCACTCAATAGTATTAGTTTGTTTTCAATTGGAGGTCAAAAACTGGTAAGTCAGCAAAGAACACAAGGATTTGTTTTCATTTATACTCTAGTTTGTAAAATGGTTCGCATGCAAGTTGGTTTTGCATTTTGTTTGCCTAAATTTTTAGGGAAAAGAGATAGGCATGTAGAGAACATTGGTTTATGTGTGAGGCAATTTGGGATGTAAAAAAAATTGTTCCAAATGCCAAGATAGTGGAATTTCAATTGCCTTGAGAGGAAAGGCATTACAATGGTACATGAAATACATGTAAAGTACCTCTCAAGGTACTACACAAGCGATGGATGAGGTAAACCATAGCTTCATCATAGATATTTAGAATCCAAAGACAGAACAACAAACTTGCACTAAGTTGAAGAACAATTAGTGGATTGAGGGAGAAAGTGCTTGGGAGTATGACCAAAGATTTTGGGATCTGATGAGACGATAGACATATCAAATTCATGATATGCAACATAAGGAGTGTTTCATAGGGGGAATATTTCCTCTCACCATCGTCCCACTAATGAAACAAAAGTGGGGCACACAAATATAATCTTTAGAGAAATATGTGAGGATTGATTCGATGGTTGGATATTCAACGACCACTCATGCCCACATGACATCTGCTTCTACGTCTAGGGTGAATTTGGAGTTACCCAATTCTAGAATTAGTTGTTTTCCTTGAGTGAAAAAATACAAGAATTGATGAAAACTAATATTGGTCAAGAACATGTGTTGTATATTGTGTGTAATGTCGAAGGGATCCTACCCAGCGATTTCCAGACACTAAGAGGAGGGGGTTTTCCTAATCCCACATTGGTTCCTTTCCCAGAAAGGCCTTAAAATAACTACTATGTGATTTGAGTAATTTGAGAAGACTTCCTTAAATTGGTGGAGGACAACGGTAATGATAATTCTTGAAGGTCAAGGCAAAGGAGGAGTATACAAATGAGGTCAATGTGACAATAGGATAGTACTAGTATGGTGTTACAATTGTGATGAGATGAGATGCATTTAAAGGAATTTTCCTCACCAAAGGAGGTTAATATTTATCCTTTAAAAAGCTACTAGACATGCTATTGAGGAATGTTACAACTTATGACAGAAATGGGAAGCTAAAGAAAGACAAATAAATGCTAACTTGGTTAGCTCTAAGACTAGACTTATGAGGAAATGGAGGTTTTAAGTTGAACATGGTTACTAGAGAAGGAGCACATACTAGTGATAATTTTGTTCCAAATTGGATTTATTAGATAAAGAAAGAAACTCATTTGAATGGGTGACACGTGACGGTGTTTGATAGGTTGGGCCTCATTTTCATTAGTGGATACCGTTGAAATTTATTATGGGGGATCCAAATCTTGAAGACAATATTTTGAAAGGGAGAATAAGAAAAGAAGTGGAAGAGAATAGAAAATAGAGGAATATAAAGACTATAGGATAAGGAAAAAATAAGTTGAGTAGGGGAAGGAACTGGCGATAAAAAAATCATAAGAACCTAGGTTAATTAAACTAGTTATGGGATTCCTCTTTAGGCTTTGTAAGCTTGGATCAGATTTATACCAGCACAGATTCCCATTTTTTTAATGTTTTGAAAAATAATATTTTTCCCCATAATTATTAATATAATTATATGAATCTCGTTGATCCATATGCATGTAAATTTATGAAATATGTAGTTTAATATAAATTATGGGTGTGTAAATTTGGTTCCTCCTATGGTATGATTTTTTACTGAAATGGTGTGTATGATTCCTTCAATAGTTGTGTGCTATGAGCATTAGTTTTGGAATCCTATTAGTTATTGTTTGTATTCCAACTTGGGCTACAACGACAATATATCAGATCAGGTTTAAGAATTACATGTGAGATTGAAAAAATTCTAACGAAGGAGATCTTACTAGGTAGGATAGTTGTGGAGAAAAAACAAATCTAGTAGAGAGATTTTTTGAGTAGAAGTATAAGGAGAAGAATAATACAAAAGAACAACAATATGTCACATAGAAGGGGAATATGAATACTATAATGGGGCATAGAGTAGCGTAGAGAAGCTACAAATGAGATTACCCAGATGTTGAAGTTCATGCCAATTAAAATGGATGCAATGGAGATGGCTCAAAGAAGAAGGGTTGCATCAAATATTCATGATGTGAGTGATGAGGAGACAGAATAAAAGGCTCCACCAGAATATGTTGAGGAAGTTGAAGTCCCATAAGAGAGGCTTATCAAGGCATTGATAGATCGAAGTGGTAAATTGGAAATGGAAACCCTACCTACTCAACGATATTAAACCTAGAAGAATTGATAGATTAGATTGGGGATATGGATAAATTATTTGAATCTGAAAAAATTTAAGACCTTAAGAGAGTAAAAAATTGCATGCACAAATATGAAAGGGCATGCATCCCTATGGTGGGATAATTTGAAATTGGGAAAATAGAGAAATGGAAAAGATGAATTAAGGCTTCAGACAGAATGATTACCAAGCTAAAAGGTAATTTTTTTTCACATGGATTACTCTTTAAACATATTCAAGAAGATGCAAAACCTAAAACAAACGAATATGATGGTGAAGCAAGACACCAAATAATTTTGTGGGATGTCCATTAGATCTGAACAAAGTAATAGAGGAGATGAGGTTATTACTAGATATATTAATGGCCTCCAATATGTTATTCAAGATGAGTTAAGTACAGTAAGAATTTTTTATATTTCAAAGGAATATTATCTTGCCTTGAAGTCTAAAGAGAATATATCAAGAAACAAATAAAGTTCATATGGTAAAGGAACAAGATGGAGAGGGAAGAACATGTCCTAATAGGACAATCAATAGAATAAAAGGAGAAGAAGGTGATGATACAAATTCTACAAACTAAGATTATAGAAGAAATTATGAAGCCTCTAGGGGTCGCATAACTACTAGAGGTAGAGGAGGAACATTTGGAGAAGCATTCTTCAAGTGTGGAGCATAAGGGAACATGGCTTATAGTTTCTAGTGAATTAAAGTGCCAACAAAAATTAGGCAAGTAAAACTCATATTGCTCAAGGAATTGATAGAATAAATGGATTAGTTATTGGAGATAACATTGATGAAATGCAACAAGAGCATGGAGAGATTCTTATGTTCTGGAGAGTATTGTTGAACCTAGAGTGCTAAGTTGAGGAGAAAAGGCTAGAGAAACATAAGGAAAATTTTAAAACCAAATACAACATTATAGGTATTGTTCACTTCTTGTAAATGGTGGTTGCACCAAGAACTCGGTGTCTAAGGAAGTTGAAATGCACCCTGCATCTGAATGCTTATTAATTATCTTGGTTGCAAAAGGGACACCATGTCATTTTCTTAGAGTAGTGCTTGGTAAATTTCCATATTAGGAATTACCATGACCAAGTCTTATGTGATGCGGTACCAATGGATTCCTACCATTTGTTTTTGGGGATACCTTGGTAGTATGATTGGAAATTTGTTCATGAGGGAGTAAAGAATACTTTTTGTTGGGGAAGGGTAGGAAGAAATTAATTTAGGTTGTTCCCATGAAGTGGGGGGAGAGGGAATAAGATTTCATAAACAACATGAATTCCAATAATGATAGTATAATGATGTTATGCATAGCAAAAGAGTTCTTAAAAGAGAAAAAGAGGGAAATATGTTTCTTTTCTATTTTTCCAAAGAATTTGAATTCGGAAGTAAAGAGAAGTGGAATAACAATAGAGGTTAGTGACTTGTTATCAGAGTTTAAAGAGGTTATTTTCAGTGAACTACTAAAGGTATTTCCACCTGTGAGGATCATTTCCCACAAAATTTATTTTATTATAGGTTCAATTTTACTTAACAAAGTTCCACATAGATTGAATCTAGTTGAAAATGAGGAGATCAACAAGAAATTATGGGAGTTATCGGACCAAGGATTTCTAAAAGAGAGCTTGATCCCATGTGCAATACTTATTAGACTAGCATTGAAGAAAGGATGAGAATGGTGGATGTGCACCGATTCAAGGGCCATCAATAGGATCACCATCAAGAATTTGTTTCCATTACCAAAAATGGATGATCTAATGGACTACTTGAGTGGATAAAAGTACTTCATAAAGATTGATCTAAAAAGAGAATATCATCGAATTTGAAATTTGTGAAGGATATGAATGGAAGACAACATCCGAGAAAAATGAAGTACTTTATGAAAGGTTGGTCATGCCATTTGGGTTGGTGAATGTGCAAAAATATTTTATGAGGCTAAAGTATGAAGTGTTGAAAACTCACTTGGTAAGTTTGTAGTGGATTATTTGTATGACATGTTAATTTTCAACAAGACAAAAGAGGATCACATGAGTCATTTGAGGAAATTATTGGAGTGGTTGAGGCATGAGAAGTTGCTCATATGTGTGTGTGTGTGTGTGTGTGTGTGTGTGTGTGTGTGTGTGTGTGTGTGTGTGTGTGTGTGTGTGTGTGTGTTCTTTAATGAAGGAAGAATTGGTCTACTTGGGGTTATTGATATCTCAATATGGGTTGAAGATGGATTAGAAGAAAGTAAGATTCATTGTGAAGTGGTTGACTTTGAGAACTAGATTTGAGGTAGGAAGATACCATCACTTACCTAGCTTCTATCAGAAGTGTATTAAATATTTTAGTGGTGTATGTGCACCATTATCAATGTGCATGAGAAAAGGATGGTTCCAATGGAATGTAGTAATGAAAATGACTTCAAATTATTGACAAAGAAGGTCATTGACAAACTAGTGTTTCCTTTATTACATTTTGGGAAAGTGTTCCAAGTGGATTGTGATGATAGTGAGACAACAATTGGAGAAATTCTTATCCAATAGGGAAAGCCAATTTCATTATTCAATGAGAAGTTGAACAGTACAAAGAAAATTGCAATATCTATGGTCAAGAATTATATGGCATCATTCAGGGATTAAAGAAGTGGAGGCATTACCTGTTGGCCAAGAAATTTGTCCTCCATGTTGATCATCAAGCATTGAAATACATAAATGGCCAAGAAAATTTAAATTAGTGGCACATGTTGTTGGAATACTAAGAGGGGGGAGTGAATTAGTATGAGAACTTTTATTACTTTTAACCACAATATGTATTATTTAACTTTATGAGCATTTTATCAATAGAATTCAAAACATCATGAGCAATATACATAAACAGTCAACAATGAGAAACCACACAAATACATGATACACTAGAATTTTACATGGAAACCCAATGCAGGAGAAAACCACTAAATGATTTTCTTATATGTCAGAAGAAATACATTCATAGGAAGCACCAACTTCCTTATTTTCTAGCTACAACCCCCTTTCCTCGCCTTGTCCAACCACCTAGAAATATAAATGTAGAAAATGTCTCGCTACCATTGAATCAATCAAACTATTATTGATTTTTCACTGTCATTGCCACAACATGTCACTACTACTATACTTCATCAACTCCACTCAAACCCTTATGTCACAAACCCTCATTCCAATATCCACAAGAATGTCTTCCAAATCAAATACTCACCAACTACAAAGAAATTTTTGTGCTAGAGTTCTACAGAATATAGACACTAACATACACAGTAAACAATACGTCTCAACCTATAGCTAACCTAATGGATTTGATCTTCAAATCTTTAGTTTTATTAATAGATATATGCCCTATGCTCTGTAAACCCGTGGATGTTCATGCTTTGTCCCATTGTGGCTCATGAATGTCTACGCCCTACTTCCTGTGCAACTTGCAGATTCCTTTGCTTCTTTGAGAGTCTGCATTTTCCTTCACTACAACTCATGGATGTCCATTCTCTTCCTTCACTACAAATCATGGATAGCCTCACGAAAAACCCTAAAATTGTAAGCTCAACTTCGTCTCTCAGGCGTTTGCAACGTATCTCTTCACTGAATTTCACTGCCTCAAACTCACTCCTTCAGATCTGTCAATAGTACCTTCCCATAACACTTTACAACAGAGATATTCAATGTGCTCAATAGGTGCTAATGGGAGTCTCTTGATCTCTTATTTATACTTCCCAAATGTCTTCCTTTAGGGGCTATCTTGTAACTATTTTACCCATTTTCCTTATTTTAGGGCTAACCCACATTCTTGTTGCAACTACTTTACCCATAATTAGTAAACTCATAATTTCTTTCTTACAACTACTTTACCCATAATTAACTTCTTGTTGCAACCACTTTGACTAGAAAACTTCTTGAAGACTTTCTAGAGGCTTCTAGAATAATGGACTTCTTGTTGACCTTCTAGGATTTTCTAGATTATTCTTGAGGGTCCTCCAATATTTACAAAGCCATATCTCCTCAACCATAAGGAGCCACGTGACGTACCACCTATCACCAGAAATGACATGATGTGTACTATCCATATATGATAGTCTTACTTGCAAATACACTGACCTTCATGTATTTATTCTCTCTCTCCTCCTTTGACATCAACGGCGAAGGGAAACTTCCCTTTGGGATTGTCCCCATGTCTGAACTATCCTTTGGGATGCTCCCCCTATATGCACTATACTTTAGGTTGCTCCCCCTGTCTATAAGCTTTGAATATTTTTGTTGTCCTTTTTCTCTTTATGGTTCTTCCTCATGTAAATCCATGACATATATGAAAAGCATTCAAAAATTTATTGTGGGATAGAAACTACTCCAAGTTTCTATCAAAGATACTCAAAGGTTTCCCTCGGAAGAGGTTTGGTGAAGATATCTGCAATTTTCTCTTATGTCCCAATAAACTCGACCCTGATGTTGTTCTCTGCAACATGTTCCCGTAGAAAGTGAAACTTGATCAAAATATATTTTGTCTTGGAGTGCATCGATGGATTATTTGAGATATTGATGGCACTGGTGTTATCATAAAATATCAAAATGGGCTCATCATATTCAGCTTGTATATCCTTCAAATTTTGTTTCATCCATAGAACTTGAGTACAAAATGTTGTTGCTACAATATACTCTTCTTCTACTATAGACAAAGATAATTATGATTGTTTCTTGGTCAACCATGATACCAGACACTCACCTAAGTAGAAAGTTGCTCCACTTGTACTTCTTCTATCATCAATGCAACCTGCCCAATCTGCATTTGTATAGGAAACAAGATATAGATCATTCCTTTTTCAATACCATAATCCAAACTCTTATGTACCTTTGAGATATATGAATATCCTCTTCACTTCTATAAAATGTGATTCCTTTGTTGCTACTTGAAACCTTTCAACTTGTCCAACTGCCTGCATCACTTCTGGTCTAGAAGCTGTTAAATTAAGTAAGCTACCAATCATTGATCTATATTGTCTCTGGTCCACATCCTTATAATCATCATCCTTACTTAACTTTCAATTGGTCTGGATAGGAGTACTGGCTAGTTTGCAATCTTCCATTCCATACCTTTTTAGTGTTTCTCTGATATTCTTGGTCTAAGAAATGAAGATACCTTTGTTTCTATGGCATATCTATAGTCCCAAAAAGAAAGAAAAATCTCAAAGTAATAACATCTCAAACTCATTCTGCATGTCTTTGGAAAATTTGTGACTCATCCTATCATCATCACTTCCAAAAATAATATCATTAACATAAACTTCAATTATTGGGATACTATATTGATTTACCTTTATGTATATATTGTTGTCTACATTTCCTTTCCTAAACCCTTGTTGTTGTAAGTACCTGTCCATTATTGAATACCATGCTTTGGGGGCTTGTTTGAGACCATATAGTGCCTTCTTCAACCTGCAAACATAATTTTCCCTTTTTGATAATTGAAATCCTTATGGTTGCTCGATGTATACTTCTTCTTCTAAATATCCATTTAGAAAGGATGACTTTACATCCATCTGATACACCTTGATATTTTTGGAACATACATAAGATAGAATCAATCTGATTGCTTCCATTCTAGAAACTAGGGTAAAGGTCTCTTCAAATTCTATACCTTCAACTTGAACATATCCTTTACATACCAATTTGTCTTTGTTCTTGGTAACCTTTCCATCCTCGTTCAATTTGTTTCTAAAGACCCACTTTGTACCAATCACATTTATTTTTCTTTAGCCTTGGAACAAGTTCCCATGTATCATTCTTCTCTATCTGGTCTAATTCTTCATTCATAGCTTTGATCCAATATTCATCCATGTTGGCTTCTTCAAAACTGCTTGGCTCAATTGTGGATAACAATTCTAGGCGTTGTTGTTCTGGTGAACGTATCCATCTTCAGGTTTCAACTCATGTATATTTATTCACAATGCTCTGTTCTGGTGGATGATTTTTTTGTACTTGTCTACTAGGTGTCTTTGGAGGTTCCTAAAGATCTTGTTTCTCTTGCTATGTCTCTGACTTCTCTTCTTCTTCATCTGCTTCTTTTTCTTTCAAATATTCTTCATGTTCCTATTCCACTGATTCTTTACTTCCTTCTTTTGTCCTTCGTCCATTTGTTTCATCAATTGTCACATTGATGTTTTATACTATTCTAATGATTCTTAGATTAAATCATTTGTATGCTTTTCTTTTGCTTGAGTACCCAACTAGTATTCCTTTATCAACTCGAGAGTCAAATTTTCCAATTCTTCCATCTTCTTTTTTGATATAACATTTTCTTCTGAACACTCTGAAATGCTTCACATTTGTTGGTATTCCTTTCCATAGCTCGTAGGGAGTTTTATCACTGATATTTTTTAGCATTCCTATGTTCTGAATATTCTTTGTACCCAAAAGACGTCCTTTAACTTGGAATATTTCAACATGGTTCTGGCCATTTCCTGTATTGTTATGTTCTTCCTTTTGACAACTCCATTTTACTGAGGTGTCATGACTGCTAAGAACAGTCTCTTTATCTCATATTCACTATAGATGTTTATGAATTCCTTTGATGTAAACTCTCCTCCATTGTATGATCTCAAACACTTGATTTTTTTATTTTGTTTCAGTTTCAACCATTTCCTTGTATATCTTGAAGTGTTCAAATGCCTCTAATTTCTTCCTAGGAAAGAAAATTGCAGTCATCATTGTGTAGTCATCAACCAGTAGCATAAAGTATCGTTCTTCATTCAATCCATTTATTTTTGTTGGTCCACATAGATCTGTATGTACAATCTCTAGTGGTTTTGTTGTGGAGTACTCCTAGATACAATGCTTGCATAGAGTATTTATTGGCTTCAAGATCTTGGTAATTTTTCTTATTGCTACCTTTCTATTGATTTTGACGAGATTATCAAAGTTTGTGTGACCCATTCTTTTGTGCCAGATCCAACTTTCATCATCCTTTCCTAGGAAACATATTTCCTTTCCAATTTCATTTAGTACATATATGTTGCTTGGAGTTCTCATAGTTGTAGCTACCAACTTTCCTGATCTTTGTTTCCTTATCTCACATTTCTCTAATTCAAACATAAGTTTGTGTCCTTGATCACATATCTGACTTACACTTAGAACATTGTGCTTAATGTCTTCAACTAGTAGAACGTTTTTTGCCCTGACATCCTTGTTTCCAAGCTTGATTGTGCCTCTTCCTATAACTTTGGATGAGTTGTCATTCCCAAATGCAATTGATGCATCTCTTTCCTTATTCAAAGTTAGAAAACTTTCCTTATCACCTGGCATATGCTTTGATCAACCACTGTCAACATACCATCCATGTTTCTTATGTTGAGCTTGCAAGGCGAGTGTGCATTTTTCATTGTTGAATTGATCCTGCTTCTTTATCCATATCCTTTGTGGTTCCTTTCTATGACTGTTGATATTTTGTTGTGATTCTCTAGGAGGAATAGTCAATCTAAAATATTTTTCTATGTGTCTAAAGTTGTTGCACTTGTAGAATTCTACTTCAATGCTCAAGGATTCAAATATTTTGTATATTCTGCTATGTGCTTCATGATACCTTCTTGGATAACCATTTCTTATGTATCCTTCATAGTTGTTTATGTTCTTGGTCTTGGCTCTACAATTCACAGCTTTATGTCCAAAATTATTACATGAATAACATAAACCAAGAAAAATAGTTTGATACCTGGGGGGGAGATATTTTGAATGGTGTTGTTCTTTTGAATCCTTCTTCTTCTCGGGTTCTCTCTATCGTTGGATGTTGTTGATTCTGAATTATGAATCTTCTGGGTAGTGCAGTGTCTCTGTAGTCTTCTTCTTGGCTCTTATTTCCTTCTTCCTTCTTAGGAGATCCTTTGACTATTTTTGCATAGCTTCCTTGTTATTTTGTCTTGGAGCTTGAGCCTTTCTTTGTTTGATTATATCCTAGTTTTAATTTTCCATGGTATGGCCTTTGACTACTAATGATCTCATCCAATACGTTGGTGTTGTTTTGCTACATGTCCTCCTTTTGAATTTTTTTACTTGGAGTGACTATTTATTCTTCCAAGCCTTCAATCATTTTGTCATTTTCATCTAACTTACCTTTGAGTGTTTCTTTAATTCTTTTGTCTTCTTATAATTGGATTTTTAACTTCGCAGTCATCTGCTCGACTTCTTTGTAGTTGGAATTATGAGATATTTATTTCTCTTTTAGTGATTCTTTAAGGGATTTGATTGTATTTCTTTCAATCCTTATCTCTTCTAGTGCAATGATTAATTTTTCTCTAAGATCAACTTCTCCTTATTCTTCAGAATCCTCTTCAAAATCTTCTACTTCCATGAAGAGTACTCTTTATGTACCACTGTCATTGATCCAGATTATTTTTGGCACAAAATGAAAGCGGAGAAATAATAAATAAATGTACAGAGATGTATCAGATATCCAATAATGTAATAGAGATATATCATAGATATAACCATAAACATAGAGATACAGTAATACACAATTTATATTAATGAGTGAAATGTACAAAACTGTAGAAATGCAGAGTGAAAGGCTCGTTAGAATGGTGGCATCTTATCTCAGAGAAGAGATGTGAAGGATCTACTCATTCACAATAATATTATTGTTACAATGAGGCTCCAAAGGCATTTTTAACATAAGTAAAATCCCAAAACCCTAACCCTCGAATATCAAAAGCCAAAAGGTTTGCAGGCTCTGATGGGGGTAGTTGCTACGTCAACTTCCCAGGGGCGTAAATTTTGCGTATGATATTTGTTTGGGGTGTTCAATACCTTGTCATAAATTTCTATCTGAGAAGTACAAATTGCACGGGGGGGAAGGTGTGCCTTTGGCAACCCTTGGCCACCCAAAAGTCCAAAAAAACATCATTTAGGGCCTCAAAATGGCCCCAAAAGTTTGGGACTCGAAAAACTATAAAAAACTGCCAAAATGGAAAATTGTTCTTTGAGACAGTGGAATAGGTGGGTGCCCACAGATATCCATATATATCAATCCTCCCTCCTTAGGAAGCAGTGGTCTCCATTTCATGGAATTCCAGATGGAGAGGGGAAAGGGTTTGTTGAATATGAATCTTGGTGAGTTGCTTGCCTTGCTGGAGAAGTTGTACTGCTTAGCTTATTGAAGGATGCCACAAACCTGTTGTTGGTAGGGTTGAATATGTTAAACCAAATTGTTGTATATTATCTTGACTAGGTAGTGTTTAGGCACCCTTGTAGGTGGAGAAACAATATCTTCTTTCTCTCCTGCAATTTTCTTGTGTTGGATAGAAAGGTCTTGGGTCAAGGCTGCAGTGGTTGTAGTGTCCCTTTGTTCACCTTTTCAACAAATTGTGAAGAGGATGGACTTTACAATATGAGATATTACTTTGCGGCACTGTTTTGGTGGAACAATAGTCAGAACTACCTCTGGTATCATGTAGAGATGAGCCCCCAGAGTAACAATGACACTACATGGTCAAGACTCATAAATAGCATGTCACTTCCACATATATGGTTGGCCCAAAAGAACGTCACATACATATAGCGAGGAAACATCACATAATACCTCATATTTGAAGGGATGGATGTCGTATGAAAATTGACACTGTTGGCTGACACGAAGATCTCGTCCCTGGCGAAGCCACCTGATGTTGTATGGTTGCAGGTGTGGTGTTGTCGACAATCCCAATTATTTGACGACCTCTGTTGAGATGAGGTTATTCTATATTTCTCTATCAACAATAAAATGCATCGATTTCCTCTTCACCCACATATGTGAATGAAAAAGGCACTCCCCCTCTTCAAGATCTGCTTGTTCTTCTGGTTGAATTGTCGTGGTCGCAACAATAGCAATGGGGTCTGCATCGATGATCTGTCTTCTTCCATTATTTTATTAATCAGATTCTAAATCAGGGTTTAGCTCCTTTTCTTTGATCTCAACCACCAATTATTTTTTTGAGCAACATTCATCAATGTTGTTCCAGGGGATTTTGTGGAAATCGCACCACTTTCTAGTGTTCTTCTTCATCTTTCTATTAGCATTCTTCTCATGTGGCTTGGATGGGTTTTCGAGAGGTTGTTTGTTAGGGCATTTTTTATCATACTTTGGTTGTTGTGGATTTGCAGACCCAAACTCCCATTTGTTCTGGTGCCTAAATTCCTGCTTGATTTTGACAGCATATCGATAGGCAACTCCCATTGATGACATGTCCAAGAAATCCATTTCGGTTTGGATGTACCTATGCAGAGCCCCACGGTATTTCATAACTAGATGTTGGTCAAAGTCTTTGATACCCATCTTGGTGCGCAAGGTATGGAAATTATTTGTGAACTCTGACACTATTTGTCCCCTCTCTTACCGCAGTGTGTTCCATCTCATGTATTGGTCATCATGGTTACCAATAGGGTAATATTGTTCCTTGACTGCATCCACAAAAAAACACCAAGTGGGCTTGGCCCCATATATTCCAGACTCCTCTGTGGAACTTTTCTCCTAGTAATTTTCCCACTAATGCTTGATGTGGGGGAGATCCTTAAGGAGTGCGAAGCTGATATTTTCCCTGTCGGAGAAATTGTGAATAGAGAAATAACCTTCTAGCAGATTTAACCATTTTTCTATGGCATCCACATCTATTTGTCCTTCAAATATAGGAATATAAAAATTAACTTGTACCTTTACAGGTGATGTGCCTCCAAAGTGGTCTCTTTATGAAGATGTTCCTGTTGTTATCGGCATGCGTTGAAGTATGTGGGAAAAATTCTCCATCATTCCATCCCTCTATCGCGTGAGAGCTTGCTCAAGCAATAGATTAATAGAATATTTTGCTCCATCGTTTTTATTGTATTCCACCATGGAGGGTTTCTTGGGTGTGCAATAGTGATTTTCCTCAAGAGAGACAATATCGAGACCCAACTTGCTATACTTGGACCTTGTTGGGGACATGCAATGAAAAATGATCAAGAGTAACCTGCTCGGATACCACTGATCCGAATTATTTTTGGCATGAAATGAAAGAAGAGAAATAATAAATAAATGTAAAGAGATATATCATATATCCAATAATGTAATAGAGATATATCAGAGATATAACCATAAACACAGAGTTACAGTAATACACAAGTTCTATTAATGAGTGAAATGTACAAAACTGTAGAAATACAGAGTGGAAGGCTCGCTAGAATGGTGGAAACTTATCTTTGAGAAGAGATGTGATGGATATGATCATTCAAAAGAAGATGATTTTAATAATGAGGCTCCAAATAAACATAAGTAAAATCCCAAAACCTAACCCCGAATGATGAAAAGCCAAAAGGTTTATGGGCCCTGATGAGGGTAGTTGGTATGTCAATTTCCTAGGGGTGTAACTTTTGCATATGATCTCCATTTGGGGTGTTTGATACCTCGTCGGAAGGGTCTATCTGAGAAGTGAAAATCCCACCAGGAGGTCATGATATTTTGATAATAACCCCTGGCCCCAAAACTCCAAAAAAAACGTCGTTTAGGGCCTCAAAACGGCCCCGGAAGTTTGGGACTCGAAAAACTGTAAAAACCTTCCAAAATGGAAAATTTTTCTTTGAGCCAATGGAATAGATGGGTATCCACCGATATCCATCTAGATAAATCGATGTGTTCATCCTCATCTGATGATGAACTGTCCTCCTGGGTGCAGATACTTTCCTTGAAGAAATTATTTTTGTTTCTTCTTCCCTTTTGATTTTTCCTTTTCTTTTTAGGATCTTCTTTATCACTTTCCTTATTCTTATGAGGACATTTAGAAGAAAAATTACCAATACCACCACAATTAATTCATTTCAAATGAATCATACCTTTTTATTTATTGTTTCCTCTTTTCAACTTCCTGACAAAGTTTTCCATTTCTTCATCTTCTTCTAAATCATCGCTGCAGCTACAATCTAACTTTGGTTTTTTCTTGTTCTTCTTCTTTGTCTTCTTGGATTCCTTGAATGTTTCTTCCTTCGTGACTGGGTTATATTTATATATACTCATCTCATAAGTTTTGATTATCCTATGTAACTCATCCATAGTCAATGTGTCTAGATCCATCCTTTCTTCTAGAGATGACATCTTCGAGTCAAATCTCATTGGTAGAGATCTTATTACCTTTTGAACAACAACATGTTGTTTCATCTTGTCTACCAATATTTTGATACCATTCACTACTTCATCAAATCATAGAAAGTAAGATGCAATGTCTTCATCTTCTTTCATCTTCAATTGATCAAACTTGGCTCTAAGAGTTTGAAGTTTATCTCCCTTGACTTTGGCATCTCCTTCATAAATGTTCTGAAGTTTATCCCAAATTTATTTTGTAGATTCACAGTGCATGACCTTGACATGTATTGATTTATTCAAACCATTTAGAATATAATTTATATTCCTTGAATCATTTTCTTCAAGCTTATTTCCATCCTTGTCTATCAGGGGAGTGGTTGGTGCTTTGCATCCATCTACTACTGCTCTCCATACGTCAAATCACTATGCATGCACATAAGTTTTCATCCTTCTACTCCATAAGGCATAGTCCTGGCCATCAAACTATGGTACCCCAATATTAGAGTAATCCATGATATCCTTCCAGTCGTTAGACTGCTTCTTGAAGGACCTGCTCAGATACCAATTGTTGGAATACTGAGAGGGGGGTTGAATCAGTATGAGCACTTTTATTACTTTTAACCACAATATGTATTATTTAAATTTATGAGCAGTTCATCAATAGCATTCAAAACATCATGAGAAGTATACATAAATTGTAAACAATGAGAAACCACACAAGTACATAGTACACCCGAATTTTATGTGAAAACCCAATGTGGGAGAAAACCACGGAATTATTTTCTTATGTGTCAGAAGAAATACATTCATAGGAAGCACCAACTTCCTTATTTTCCTGCTACAACTGGAAGGAGGCTACAACCCCCTATTTTTCAAGCTCCAACTCCTTGATTCTTCGACACCAACCGAAAGGAGACTACAACCCCCTTTCATTTCCCCGTCCAACCACCCAGAAATATAAATGTAGACAACATGTCACTACCATTGAATCAATCAACCTATTATATATTTTTCATTGTCACTACCACAACCTATCACTATTGTTATAATTCATTAGGTCCACTCAAATCCTTATGTCACAAACCCTTATTCCAAGATCGACAAGAATGTCTTCCAAATCAAATACTCATCAACTACTAAGATGTTTTTATGTTGGAATTCTACAGAATATAGACACTAACATACACAGTAAACCATACCTCTCAATCTGTAGTTGGCCTGATGGATTTGATATTCAAAGCTTTAGTTTTCTCAATAGATCCATGCCCTATTCTTTGTAAACCCATGGATGTACATGCTTTGTCCCAATGTGGCTCGTGGATGTTTGTGCCCTAATTCCTTTGCAACTCGTGGATTCATTTTCTTCTCTGATAGTCTGCATTTTCCTTCATTGCAACTCACGGATGTCCATGCTCTTACTTCACTACAACTTGTGGATGTTCATGCTCTTCCTTCACTGCAACTTGCAGATAGCCTAAAAAAAAAATCCTAAAAATGTAAGCTCAACTTCATCCCTTTGACTCCTGCAACTTCTCTCTTCACTGAATTTCATTGCCTTAGACTTGCTACTTCAAATCTATCAATAGTACTTTCCCATAGCACTTTACAACACAGATATTCAATGTGCTCAATAGGTTCTAATGGGATTCTCTTGATCTCTTATTTATACTTTCCAAATTCCTTCCTTTAGGGGCTATCTTCTAACTTTTTTACCCATTTTCCTTCTTTTAGGGATAACCCACATTCTTGTTGCAACTACTTTACCCATAATTAGTAAACTCATAATTTCTTTCTTACAACTAATTTACCCATAATTAACTTCTTGTTGCAACCACTTTGACTAGAAAACTTCTTTGAAGAATTTCTAGAGGATTCTAGAATAATGGACTTTTTGTTGACCTTCTAGGAGTTTCTAGATTATCCTTGAGGGTCCTCCAATCTTTACAAAGCCATATCTCCTCAACCGTAAGGATCCACGTGGCATACCACCTATCACTAGAAATGGCATGACGTGTAATATCCATCTATGATAGTATTACTTGTAAATACACTAACCTTCATGTCTTTATTCCTCGATAAAATGTGGGTTCCATGACCATACCGTTGGGGCTACCAAAATTTTATACCATACTTGCTTCAAGGGTTGACATCAATGACAACCAACTCAATCTTTCAACACATGTAGTGGGTGCAATTATTTCAAACTTACTCATTCATGTTGAAGCATGGGTCTAGGAGACCCAATATGGTCATCGATGCATTGAGAAAAAGGACAACATTATTGAATACTCTTGATCCAGATTGGATCATTATATGATTTTTCATCTATATTGGTACTTTTTGGGTGGAAAAATTGGAGGAATTGGATTACAAGTCCCATTTTAGTGGTAGGTATCAGTTTGAATATTTGGAGTCTAAAACCTTCCCGATCTATTTTGAGGAATCAAACGGAATTTTTGCGGGTTAAAATTTTATGAGCATAGCTCCTACCCTTTTGAAATTTTGCTACACACCAATACCTTTCCAATGGTGAAACAATCACCTCAATCATAGCTCATATCCAGAATTTACTCCTCCCACAATTTGACCTACCCTGCTAAGCACCAAGGTACTAGTGTGTAACGTACCCGCGACCAACCATAGGCCGGAGTGTGCCACTCCAGAGAAACCACTCATGCTCTGACACTAGTCAGTAACATTCCCAGTAATCAACTGAGCTATGCCACCTATATTTACTCTTTAAACTACATGCAGCTAAAACATATACATACAACATTCTTGCGGAATCTTTAAAGATAAACTAACAATTTTCTTTCTGTAACATATGACTTTTATATTGAAATAACAGTAACTACAGATATGCATCATTTACAAGAAATTACCCATAAACACACAAGCAATCATAATCACATATATGATAAAATCGTAACATAGGCATGTAAATAACAAAGCAGCATATCATTTTATCATACAATTGGTACTTATCTTAGAAAGACTGTCACCAACTGCTTACATGTTGTCCACAAACCTCCCAGCCATAGACTACACTGTTCATCACTCTCAATAGTGAGTCACCCCCGAGTTGGGACTAAACTCCACCCAAGGTAAAGGGTTCTTATCCAGGCTAAGGCTCATGGACAACAGGAAAGACTCCGTCTCAGGTGCTCACTCAACTAACAGCCTACAGCCTCTCATTCCCCACATGTCTGTCCCACCCAAGGAAGTGTGCCCCTTCTCTGCTCAACAATCCCTTGGCTGCCCCACTTCCCTTCTAGGGCTTCAGCAACAGGCCAGAACGGAAGTCTTAGAGTGTTGTAGCTACAGTCTAGGACCTTCTGGAATCAATCCCCAGCAATTATCTTTCTCAGAGAACTAATCACGGGCCTGACAACCCGCTTCTTCAATCCCACTCCAAGCTAACCAGGTACAACAACCAAAAAGGGTTATGGGAACAGGTTCTAGAATGGTGAAAAGGTTGTCTCAAGGATAACAGAATGTATGGGTGAAATGGTCATGGAAACATTGACTGGATAATTGAGTGTGTACAGGAATCACTGTGAACTCTTCATGAAAAGTGATGGTGAGAGTGATGGTCCTTGGGCTTCTAGTAAGGTATCCATGAGAAGTCTCCCCCCACGATATGAATGCATGTCCCCAACTTGACACTTGTCATATCGAAAGTTACTTTGGTCTACTTGTCTCCAACTTTAGAACTTAGGATAAAATAATTATCCATACTTTACGTTTTAGGAAATATTAATATAATATTCCCTTGACTTATGGCCCTCCCTTTCCCTAACTGGTGAAGTTCAATCCCCCATCTCTTTTATCATGGTCAGTCTGCATGCAACGATGTATTTTATATTAATCATGAGTCATGTGCAAAGTAGGCGCATTGGCCCTTGACATCTAGGTATTCTGGCCTAATACCAAAACATAAGCATCACAACTTATAATAACCAGCTCACCAGCCTATAACACATATCATATACACGAGGCTCATTGTCCTCCATACTACGCGCACCTTAGTTACTGCGCGCGGTATCTTGTGATGTGCATATTACATCATTTTACTGCGCAGTTCATGCGCGCACTATGCCACATGATGTGCATTACCAAATGAGGTCAAAACAGCTAACCAGCTTAATTATATTTATATTACATTTACAATTGGGTTCAGTCGAGGGATATTACAATCCCCTCCCCTTATTTATGCATTGTCCTTAGTGCATCATACACCCATATATATCAGAGTTTTCAAAAATCTTCAAAAAGATGCAGGTATTATGTCCTCATTGCATCTTCATGCTCCCAAGTAGCATCCTCAAGACCATACCAGGTCCATTGAACCTTTACAAGCCCTATGGCTCGATTCCGGAGCTGCTTGCCTTTCTGGTCCAAAATGCGCACCGGATGCACTTGAAAAGTGCATTCTTGCTCCACCTAAATCACATTCCAATCAATAACATGATTAGCATCGGGTATATATTTCTTTAGTAATGATACATGGAAGACATTATGAACAGACATAGATGCAAGCAATGCAATCATATAATCAACTGGACCAATCCTCTCCAGGATTTCAAAAGGCCCACAAAATCTAGCTACCAACTTGGCACAGCTTCCCAACTTCAGGGAACTTCTGTTAGCTTTCACTTTCAAGAAAACATGATTACCCACTTTGAATTCTCTATGGGTTCTATTCTTATCGACATAACTTTTCTTTCTGTCTTGGGAAGCTTTTAAATTCTGCTTAATTTTTGCCATCTGGTCCTCCATATCCGTGAGTAACTCTGGCCCAACTACTATCCTATCAGTTGGATTATCCCAACTCACTGGAGTATTACACTTTCTGCCATAAAGTGCTTCAAATGGGCTCATCTTCAATGATGCCTAATACCCATTGTTGCATGCGAATTCTACCAAGTGTAGGTAGTCTTCCCATTTTGATGGTTTGTCCATCATGTACATTCTCAACATATTGTCTATCAATCTATTCACTCTTTATGTCTGTCCATCAGACTCAGGATGATAAGTTGTACTAAAGTTCATATTCGTTCTGAATCCTTGGAACAATCCTTTCTAGAAATTTGAGGTGAATTTCGGGTCTCTGTCAGATACAATGGTTTTAGGAATCTCGTGCAATCGTGCCACTTCCTTCATGAAACTATCAGCAACTTTTGTTGCCTTATGCATAGTTTTTAGTGGAATAAAATGGGCATCTTTCGTAAGCTTGTCCACTACCACCATGATCGAATCATGCAACTTGCTTGTTCTAGGAAATCCTATAATAAAATCCATTGTCACCACTTCCCACTTCCATTCAGGAATGGTTAAAGGTTGCAGCAACCATGTTGGGTGTCTATTCTCATCTTTCACTTTCTGGCATTCCATACATCTATCGATGTACTCAGCGATCTCTTTCTTCATACCTGGACAAAAGTAATGGCTCTTAATCGCTGCCACGGTTTTCTGATATCCAGGGTGCCCCGCATAAGGAACATTATGCATTTCATGCAAAATCATACGTTTCAAGTCCTGTACATTTGGAACAAAAATCTTATTCTTTCGCAACAGTATTCCATCTATTCCCAACTTATAATCATCCACCTTCCGAAGTATCTTACCCTGTTGTAGCATTGCTACCAATTCTCTGTATTGCAGATCTACATTAGCAGCCTCCAGAATTTTTATTTTAACATCAATTTGGTACATGCTAATGGTTGTAGCATGTAATTCACGTACCTTCCTGCTGAGTGCATCAACCACTTTATTCTCTTTCCCCTTGATATGCTTTATATCAAATTCATATTCGCTTAGGAATTCTAACCATCTGTTTTGTCTAGCATTTAGATTTGGTTGATCAAATAAATATTTCAAACCAATGTGGTTTGTTCTTAGCTCAAACCTTTTCCCCATGAGGGAGTGTCTCCATTTCCTCAGGTCATGCACTATGGCTGCCAACTCCAAATCATGAGTGGCATAGTTTATTTCATGATCCTTCAACTTCTTTGATTCGTAACATATGACAAACCCATTTTGACTGAGGGCTCCACCAAGTCCTTCATTACATGCATCAGTGCATACAATGAAGTCTTCTTCTGGGTCTGCGATCCTTAATATTGGAGCACTTGTCAATAATTGTTTCAAGTGTTGGAAACTTCTCTCACAATCCAGTGTCCACTAAAACTTCACTCCCTTTCTTTGCAAAGAAGTGCTTGGATGTGCAATCTTTGAGAATCCTTCAATAAATATTTTGTAGTAGCCTGCAATACCCATGAATGATCTCACCTCTGTCACATTCTTTGGTGATGACCATTCTCTAATGGCCTCTATCTTCTTAGGATCCACTTCTATCCCATCTTTTGAAATGATATGCCCTAAATAATGAATTTGTTTCTGATAAAATGAGCACTTGCTCAATTTGGCATATAACTGACGTTCCTTTAACACTTGCAACACCATCCTCAAATGATGTTCATGCTCTTCCTCTGACTTGGAATATATAAGAATGTCATCCAAAAAGACAATGACAAACTTGTCCAAATACTCTCGAAAAACATCATTCATTAAGCACATGAAAACAGCTAGTGCATTTGACAACCCAAATGGTACCATTGTGAACTCATAATGACCATACCTTGTCCTGAAGGCAGTCTTGCTAATATATTCTTATTTAATTCTTACCTAATGGTATCCTGATCTGAGATCTATCTTTGAAAATATCTTTGCATCCTTCAATTGATCAAAGAGGTCATCAATCCTTGGTAGAGGATACTTGTTCTTAACAGTCACTTTATTCAAATGTCTGAAATTAATGCACAACCTTAGTGTTCCATCTTTCTTTCTCACAAATAAGACTAGGGCACCCCAAGGTGACACTCTTGGGCATATATACCCCTTCTTCAGAAGTTCTTCAAGCTGCATTTGCAACTCCTTCAATTCTGGTGTACTCATTCTGTAAGGAGTCTTTGATACTGGCGCTGCTCCAGGCATCAAATTTATAGAGAAATCAATGTCTCTCCTTTGGGGTAGTCCGGGTACCTCCTTGAACACATCTTCAAAATATTCCAAGACTGCATAATCCTCCAAATTTGGCACCTTATCTTTAGGTGTCTCTTCCAAATGAGCTGTAATTATTTGGCATCCTTTTCTGTAACATTTCTTCAGCTACAATGTTGAAATTTCTCTAATGGTTATTGCCCTGGGAATTCCCTGTACTTTCCTTAGTTTCCCTTATTCATCCAGACAAGTAAAATCTTTGTTGTGACAATCTAAGAGAGTGTGATGTTGGTCCAATCAATCCATCCCAATTAGACAGTCATAGGAACCTAAAGACAAGATGTTTAAATATGCCTTGGTATTCAGTCCATTCATGTCTATGAGGCATGACTTAACCATCTCATTAACTTTTCTTCTGGCTCCTGTAGCCAGTTGCACCAACCAAGATTTCCCATGCCTTCTTCTTGGAAGTTGCAAACTTTCCACCATCTTAGGGTCTATATAAATATGACTAGCTTCTGAATCAATTAAAATAGCAAGGGTTTGGTTGTTGATCAAATCTTCCACTTCAATCATGTGGGACCGATACTCTAGTTGCTTGTTGTCCAGGGCTGCATAAATCCTTGGCACATATATTCCCATGTCCTCTACTGTTTCTGCTCACTGTACATTGTGAACAACCCTACTTTTTTCACCTCTGTGAGGACAATCTCTGAACCTATGTCTCCTTTACAACCCCAACATTGCATAGGTGGTTGTATTGGCCCTTGACTCCCTGTGTCAATCACTCTGGGTTCTTTATGTGTTTGGTACCATTATGGATTATTTATAAAGAATGGTAGCTTATCTCCCTTCTTCCTTTGATCCACCTTGAATTTCTTATTGTCTTCCCAAGCCTTTTGGAAAGTTGTCCTTGCTTTCTATTGATCATATAGGCATTTATCTCTCCTTATGGTCTCTTCTAATGTCTTGGGATCATCATATTGTATTTTTTCACTGATGAATGATGGCAATCCACTTAAATACCTTTGAATCTTAACTATCTCATCCTTGATGAAAGAGACATACTTCAACAGTTCCAGAAACCTTCTCTCATATTCATCTATGGTCATACTTCCAAGCTTGAGTTCAAAGAACTCTTTCATTTTCTTGTCATAGTACCTTTTAGTTAAGTACTTCTTCTCAAAATACTTCTTGAATTCCTTCCAAGTAATACTTTTTTCTACAATGTGTCGCACCTGCACAAGTTGATCCCACCACATGGAGGCCTTTCCTTTGAGTTGATAGATAGCGATTCTACCTTCTGCATGAGAAGAATAATTATGCAATTGAAAATATTTCCTCATTCCTAGCAACCATGTTTCTGCATCGTCATCCTACTTGTGCTCACCATCAAATGTAGGAGGTTTGATTTTGTTCATTTCTCCTCATAGTTCATCGACCCTAGATCTCTTATACCTTCTGATCGGGGATAGACTTGAGTTGTTCCCTTCTCTCTTATTGAAATTCCTTTGGGAATGATGGTGATGTCTATTAGCACTTTTTACTTTTCCTTTCTCCTTTGAATATTTGTGACTCTCAGATTTACTTGAGTCACTCTCCTTAACCAATTTCTTTTCTATTATGTTCAAACCTTCCAATAGCTTTATGTTGAAGTCATCCTACTGATATTTGGCTTTCATAAGCCTTTCATTATCGTCTTTATGACTTTGTACATCCTTCTGCAAATTCTTAATGGTCTCAACCATATTCATATCTTCATTCCTTTCTTCTCCATGTCCATTGGAGTTTGTTCCTTCCATACCCAAATGGACATCCACCCCTCTACTCTCCTCTTGCTGACTGCAATTCCCATGTGCCTCTTCCATTCCTATGCACTCTGCACTAGTCTGACCTGATCGAGTTGTTGTTAATTCTACAAAATGTGCAGCCATCGAAACTAATCAGGCTAAATTTCAAAAATTCATGAGAATAAGCACCTTTTGATCCAATATACACTTCAGAATTATCTCTCCCGATTTCCTGGTGTTATCACCATGGAAATTCTAGATAAGACCCAAGTCTCAAAAACACATACGCACAGTGCCTTCTGAGATACAGTTGAGCAAGAAGGTGGTTTTCCGAAACCACTTTCACCAAGACGCGGTATCACGTGTCTCAACATGTCAAATCCACCACTCGTGGAGTGGGCAATGGCTTACTCAGATCACCTTGATTCACTCGTTTGGTACTTCACAGCCATGTGAATTCAACTGAACATTGCCATGTAATGAAATCGAAAGCTAATCATTCAAAATGGATTGGCCAAGCATGGAAACCCAACGCTCTTACACGTAATCCGTCTGCGCTTCATAAATGGAGTTCTATAATTACCACTCCCCAAGTATGAAGATATTTGCATATCCATAACCGAGGTAATCCCCAAACTACTCGACTTTCTGCTTTCTGTAAAAACACATTTCGGTATCCACAACCTGAGATACATGGACAAGGCTAACTCGAGTGAGATTGGTTATTCGAGCAACATACTAGACTTTCCTGTGAGTAAGGAGGAAAGGGTCCTTGCACACATTCTAGCAACTAAGTTCCACACAGAGCCAGTTATAGACTCATGATTGGAAACCAGGCTGAATTCCACTATAAAAGATTTAGTGATCAACAGGCTAGCCGCTAAGAAGAAAAGGAGTAAGAAGCATAAGAAGGAGGAATCTACGGCTGAAGAGGCTAAAAGTGTTAGCGAGAATCATCCGGTCTGGTTAGATTCTTACTTAAAGGTAGAGATCACTAAGCTGAAGTAAGTCTTTAACTAAGATAAGCATGTCTCAACGAATTTTGAACAGTCGATATCGGAGGTAAAGAGTACCAAAGATGATAGGCTTGTTCTTCAAACAACCCTTTTTACAACATGCTAACTGTTATCATCACCTTTTTGTAATTTTTTTATTAATACGACTGTATAAATACAGAAACGGATTTTAGACTATTTTATTACAACTCCTATCTGGCGATGTTATGAATCTTGTTTTCTTTTATAATAAGTTTTTCTTGTAATCTTATATTTTTATTTTCATCTGTTTAAATCAAAGGAAATTAAAACTCAAAATTCTTTTTAATTAATGCTTCGATGCGGTTATGTGTTTCTTTTTCTTTTATTATTATGCAATTTAAACTCAGACCAATCACCTTCCAAGCAACTTCGCGCGCATTAAACTTGACCTATTCATTTATATTATCGTGCATAGCAATATCACAAGGTAAAACAATTTTCCCTCGCACCTAAATCTACTGTGCATTTCTTCTTCATCGCACCGACAACTCACGTGCACTACTCTTGCGTTGTACATCAATACCCACTACGCACATTTTTTGTACCGCGCACCAATATTCTATATGCATTTCGTCCTATGCATGCACCATGTCAAGTTTAACATATTCTATATCACCCAAATATCTATGCACACTACTGAATACACCATCGTGAAACAACTTATACTCATACTTATGCGCATACTAACAAAACTCCTCGGTGTTAAGCAATACATGCGCACCCCATGTGCACATTACTATGTGTGTGCTCACCACGCCAGGCTAAATTCAGCGCATGCATCTACACATAATAATCTTCTGCACGGCACCACAATTTACCGCACACACTGGCACGCCATCGTTTTCCCGCGCGGTGCCAAAATTTATCGCGCGCGCACCAGCACGCCAACCTTTTTCCATGGACACTATGTGACTCCAATTATGGTCACTTCAAATTTACTCTTGTTGGATTACTGAGAGGGGGGGTGAATCATTAATAACATAATTATAATCATTTTTCTTCAAATGTTATATCAATGTAGAATTATTATCCAATAATGAGTAGTAAGAAATAAACAATCAAACACATACACAGTACACCAGTGTTTTACATGGAAACCTAAATCGGGAGAAAACCATGAAATGTTTTTTCTTATATG
>JASDQU010503462.1:30423-45809 GCA_032191745.1 Picea mariana | reverse complement strand
CATGCAGTGAGTTTTGCAGTGCACAGTTGCAAATGGAAATGATAAATATTCCTTTTGAAACTGACCTTTGGAGTTGTTGGATGATGCCAGACGCTAAAAACAATATTGGTGCTAACTGTCATGACTTTGCAAACTGTTGACAAACCTCTAATATTAGCTATGAAAATCATGGTGCTAACAGTTGGCTCCAATGGGGATGATATCTTCCCTATGAGGTAGAAAATAACAGTAGACCAGGTGCCTTATCCATCTGAAACCCAATGACAATCCAAGCCAAAACTACTGCTCCAAACTTAAAACTGAAAACTCACGCTGAAAATAAAAACTGGAAATTGCTGAAATAAATGCTCGTAGTACCGAGCTTATTCAAACTCCTACCTACCCTACTTTATTAAGCACAAATGCCAAATCAAGTGATTTCATACTTCCAATAAATCCAGTCAAGTAAGCAATTTCTTGATTGCAGCTTGCTTTCATCTCCTCCAGTCATAAAGTCAAAATTGAAATAGGACAAGTTATTCCACCATCTGAAACTATTTCCATGTTTAAACATTACATAGCTCATTTCCATTGAATATTCTAACAGAGCTGCAAAAGGGTCCTTGACAGAAGAAACAACTATCAGGTTCCTTATGACCAACAATGAGATCATCTTTAAATAGTTCTTTCTGACTGTTCACATTGTCTATGTCATAAAAAAGTTTTTTAACAGCACTTGTATTTTGACATGAAGGTTCTTGCTGGCTGAAAATTCATTTTCTAAAGGAAGAATAAACCTCGGAGTACTAACCTTAGGCCTAAGGTCATAGTACCTGTAACTATGAGCCATTGTAGTCTGATATCCTGCTTTATACTGCTCTGAATCAACGAGTAGTGTTTCATGTCTTTTTGTTTCATTCTCTTCTTGTTCTATCTCAAGTTCCATAAGGATCTTCTGTAAACATTCTAAATTTTCCTCTTGACTAAGGATGTGACATGAATCCAAATAATATAATAACAAGGAACGAAAATATTCACACCAATGATGCTTAGAAGACAAATCAATCCATTTTCTAAAATTTTGAAAAGAAACAAGGTATGCCATGAACCTTGTTGTTTTGTTTGATGAAGTACCTAGATCGAAAGCTAATATTTCCATTCTAAAGACAAGAAACTCTTCATACCCCGGTCTCTTTGAACAATGAAGTTGTCATGAAAACTTTATCTCTATATTCTTCTGTCAGTGGAATCACCTTCCAACATATTTTCTGATGTGTGGAGTCGCCAAAGCAGAAATACAGCCAATATGTGCCTAAGTGTTTGCTTCTCTCAGATTTTAGAACTAAAACAATGTTGTTCTTCCCGAGGACAATAATAGCAATCGTTCCCCAGCAACAATGCCAAAATGTTAGCACTCGGAAATTTATTTGGGTTGTATCAAAGAAAACCCCGAGGTAATTGTTTCAATCAACTTTATATTGTATTCTGACCTATACAACAAGAGAGGGCTCTCTCGGATGTCTAATGACTAGTAATAACTCAAGGGTTTCATCAGTAAAGGAATAGAGGTCATATTCTGCAATAGGACATTTTTTTTTTGTTTTAAAATGGTTGGTAGGAAAAACAAGGAAAGGGTACCATTGGGCAATGGAGTCAAGGCCTGAATTTCAATTTTTTACAGTCAATAGCTGGTTGGTTTCTTCCTGCAGATTTAAGGAAAAATACGTACTATGCTCGACAAAAAATAATGTGAGATTAGAGATGGAAAGGAGAAGAAATCCCACTACACTACAGTCATAAATCAGTGGATGAATCTCCAATGCAACTTTAGAAGAAAGGACACAAAGATTAATTACTAAATAGAGCATTAAATGAAGATGAATTTTGTAAAAGTAACCATTTACACATAAAAAGCATCATCAGTGTGAAAGGAGCATCAAACATGGATGAATTCCTACCACTTACTCTCCTAAAATGCTATCAGAAAAACATAATCACGGAAATGATATACAAGAAACACATATTGAACATAAACACAGTGATGAATCTCAAATTTCAGAAAAAAAGAAACTTATGCATTAACTTCAAGAAATAAACAAGTTTTGATCCCCTTTACAATAATCCTCCCCTCCATTTTAATATAAAATTACATCAATCATATATTTAGGAGGTCGAATCCTACTCCATGCATTGGATTCTATGCCTTAGAGACATGTGGCAAACAGAAAATCCAACTAATTCCTTGATTCCTAGAAACTGTCTTTTAGAAAAAATGCAACTACAGCCAGCTCATTGCATGGAGATTTAGTGGAACTGAATATTAGGTGAAAGTGTCCCTTGGTATCTAGCTACTCCTTAAGAACCCATTCAAACCTCCTCATACAAGTGGCAGCCTTCCTACAACTCGTATTTATCAGATTGTTAGTGTTTGCAGCGCAATTTCAGGATTCGTTGCAAACTTCCTTGTAGGTGATGATTTCCACTTTTCTCCAAAAATACGAACTGGGTCAGGATTATTTTTGGTCAGAAAGTCGATGATATTACTATTCACCTCCACAAAAAACTTTAGAAGAACCCAAATTGGAATTTAAAATTTATGATAAAAATACGATTTTTCTGTGTACCATGTGATTTTGCAGCGCGTAGTGAATTTTGCAATGCACGATGAGTTTTGCAGTGCGCAGTGAGTTTTGCAGTGCACAGTTGCAAATGAAAATGAAAATAAGAAATGATAAAGCTTCCTTTTGAAACCAACCCTTGGATATGTTGGATGATGCCAGGCGCTAAAAACAAACAATATTGGTTCTAACATGCATGACTTTGCAAACTGCTGACAAACCTCTAACCTTAGCTATGAAAATCATGGTGCTAACACCACCTAACATTAGGTCTTACAGGTATCCACATGCACAGAAGAGTGAGATTGAGTGAATGATCCAAGAAATGTTAGAGGTTGTCATCATTCAACCTAGTCAAAGTTCCTTCTCGTCACCAGTGGTGTTGGTTACAAAAAAGGATGGTTCATGGCGTATGTGTCCAAATTATAAACAACTCAACAAAATGACCATCAAATATAAGTTTCCTATCCCTGTCATTGATGAATTATTAGATGAATTGCATGGAGAAAAATTCTTTACTAAGTTGGATATTCGTTTAGGATATCATCAAATCAAAATGAGGCAGGAAGACATTCCTAAAACATATTTTAGAACACATGAAGGTCATTATGAGTTTTTGGTTATGCCATTTGGACTTACTAATGCACCTTAAACATTTCAAAGCTTGATGAATTCTACTTTAAATCCCTTCCTTAGAAAATGTGAGTTAGTATATTTTGGATGACATACTAATCTACAACAAATCTTTGGAAGACCATGTACAACATGTTTATAGAGAATTACAACTATTGGAAGAGCAAAAACTTTATGAAAATCCTTCCAAGTTTTCCTTTGGGGTTCAAGAAGTGGAATATTTGGGTCATATTGTATCTCATGAAGGTGTAAAAGTGGACCCTAACAAAATTAAAGATATGAGGGAATGGCCAATTCCAAAAACCTTGAAGAAACTTAGAGGATTCTTAGGATTGACAGGATATTACCGCAAGTGTTTCTAGCACTATGGTCAAATAGAAGCACTCTAACAGAATTATTAAAGAAGGAAGCATTTTCTTGGACTGAAGAAGCAACCAAATATTTTGAAAAACTTAAGGGATTTATGTGTACAACTCTCGTCTTGGCCACACCTGAATTTACAAGAACATTATTGTGGAGTATTATGCCTCAGGCCATGGAATTGGTATTGTTTTAATGTAAGAAGGAAGGCCCCTTGCCTTTGAAATAATCCAACTTAAAGGAAAAAGCCTAGTCAAACCCATTTATGAAAAATAAATGTTGGCCATACTACATGCAATTCAGAAATGGTGTCCTTACCTAATAGGAAGACACTTCAAAGTAAAAACAGAACATGATAGTTCGAATTACTTCTTGGAGCAATTATTATCTTCAGAAGAGCAACAAAAATGGGTTACAAATAAGTCGGGTTATGAATTTGAAATTATCTACAGAAAAGGAAAACATAATGTTGTGGAGGATGCCCTTTCAAGGAAAGAAGAAGAAACAGAAGGTTCACTATGTGTTATCTCTATTCAGCAATCTAATTGGGTGGAGGAAGAAAGGATAAAATGGAAGCAAGATCAACAGGTATGCAAGAACATTCAACATCTACATGAGGATCCTAATTCAATAGATAATTTTGTATGGAATAATTATTTTCTATGGTATCATGATCGCCTATATTTGTGTAAGAATTCCCAACTCAAATAGAAGGTCCTTTTGGAATTGCACACTTCTCCTATAGGGGGACATTCAGTATTTTTATAAACATACCATGGGATCAAGAAGGATTTTTTTGGGAAGTTCTTAAAAATATTGTTCAAAATTTTGTGTATGAATGTTTGGTCTACCAATAGAATAAGGGAGAGACAATCAAGACTCCAGGTCTCCTACAACCATAAGTTATACCAAGTCAACGTTGGGAAGAAGTTTCAATGGATTTTATTACACGTTTACCCAAATCCAAAGGAAATACTGTCATCATAGTATTATTGGATCGACTAACAAAGTATGCCTATTTTTTCCCTCTTTCTCATCCTTTTAAAGTAAGTACAGTAGTCATAGCATTCATGGAAACAATTCAAAATCTACATAGAGTCCCCAAGATTATTGTAAGTGACAGAGATCCAATTTTCACGGGAAATTTTTGGATTTAATTATTTTATTGTTTGGGTACTCAATTGGCTCACAGCTCATCTTACCACCCTCAATCTGATGGGAAAATTGAGATTGTGAATAAATGTGTAGAAGGATATCTTTGTTTCTTTGCATCTAATAAACATACACAATGGGTCAAGTGGTTGCAGTTGGCAGAATGGTGGTACAACACATCCTTCCATACTTCATCAAAAATGTACCCATTTCTAGCACTTTATGGATATCATCCTCCATCCATCACATCACCCTTGAAAGKGAATACAAAGGTTCGACCAGTGGAGGACCACATACGGAACCAACAAGAGGTCCTCAAAATATTGAAAGAAGACTTGGCTATGGCACAAAATAGGATGAAACAAAAAGCAGATCARCATCGCAGTGAAAGGGAATTTGAAGTGGGGAATTGGGTATTTCTAAGGCTACAACCATACAAAAATATGTCCCTCAAGCAACAAAAGAAGGATAATAAATTAGCACCCAAATATTATGGCCTCTATAAGGTTTTACATGTAGATTTTAACCTTGTACAATATTTACTGCAAACARATTTTCAGTAAAAGAACAGAAAAGATACAATGGAAAGTACAAACATTACACAGATATTTTTCCCCTGGAAACCCAAACCGAGAAAACCAGCATATTCTATATCCATTCATAGTGATACATTTTTTACAATACAATATACATATAGGAGCCATCGGAATCCAAAATCCTAACCCAATGACCTGGATTAGTCAACAACCCTAATTCCTTAACTAGAAATAGAAAACCATCGGGAAAAAACCATGTGCCGAAGAACCACCCAACAATGGACACGAAAATCGAGGAAACATGGAAAACGAGGAAAAATGTGACACGTTTCTCGAGGAAAAAACAAATTCTCGAGAGTGATGCCCCTGAACCCCTACATGCCCGGTGCAACACATACACTACTACTCGTGCAAATAATATAAAGCATACCCAAAATTCTCTCACTTGTTGTTTTCTTTGCATACAGGGGGTTACAGGGTTACATAGTCAACAATCTAGTGCAGCAATGCCCATGGATCCTCTACACCAAGAGAAATTCTTAGTGCTCACAGATTTTGTTAATGACTCTGCAACATTCTTCAAAGTGTCCACCTTCATTACCAACACTTTCTTTTCTTCAACCATGTCTCTCACAAAGTGATATTGAATATCAATATGCTTTGTCTTTGAATGATAAGCCGGGTTCTTCACCAGAGAAATTGCACTCTAACTGTCACAATCTATCCTTACATCTTGTTGTATCAACCCAATACCTGAACACAACCTTTGTAACCATACTGCTTCCTTACTTGCATGAGTGGTTGCCATGTATTCAGCTTCTGTAGTTGAAAGTGCCACTACAGTCTGTCTTTTTCTCATCAAACTTATTGCTCCTCCAAACAGGTTAAACACATACCCACTTGTAGATCTCCTACGATCCAGATCTCCAGCCCAGTATGCATCCACAAATCCATGAAAGGATTGGACGTAGGGCTTGCAAATTGGAGTTACCTCCATCTTCACGTGTACATCTATTCTTCCACGTTTCTTGCTTAAAGAAGGTCATCGGAAACAAGATCCCATTCGAAACTATTTTATCATAGATCAATGAAGAAGGTAAAATCATACTAGAGCTAGAAAAAATCCTTGAAACAAGAATTGATCAACTAAGAAATCAAGCAATTACAGAGTACCTCATCAAATGGAAGAACCTACTAGTGGAAGAGGCGACATGGGAAGATGAGTTATTCGTGCAAAAGAATCCATGGTTAGTCAAGTGTTGAGGAAAACACTCGTTTGAAGGGGAGTGGAATGTTAAATTCCTAGACAAAGCCTCAAGTTATGTATAAAACCTTTTTATTAAGCCCTAGATATTGAATTATTACATTTCTAGTGTTATATGTGTAGGTCAGATAGAATCCTTCATTACACGCTTTCATCATAATTGTACCCCTTTGTTATATATATATATATATATATATATAGAGAGAGAGAGAGAGAGAGAGAGAGAGAGAGAGGTTTCCTCCTCAAAGTGGACTGTAATTATTGATTTTTTTTCATTTTTAAGGCGTTGGATCATAACAATTTCATCCAATCTGTTAGCGATAAAAAATGACTTGAAAAATATTTCCAAATCACATGATAAGAGGAGCATTAGGTAGAAGATTTATTTGTAGGTTTGAAAGTCATGAAGTCTTTGAGAAAGGCTTATAATCATATCAATTCAATAAAATGAGGATTTCACCTCATAAAATAGACAAAAAGTAAATTTTATCTTTTGGCAGCTAAATGGTAATTTTACAGTGTTGTGAGCTGCCGAAAGTCAGGGCTTTCGGCAGCTAAATCATATTTTCAAGGGCAAATGAGCTGCCAAAAGTGCAGAAGAGTCTGTTTTTACTGTGTTGAGTCATCATTTTCAAATGATGATTCTGAGTGACTGGAGAATCATTTTGAGAAATGGGCAGAGGATTTTGTTACTAACACGTCAAAGAATAATAACCTCTCTCAATTTTCTACAAGTTTCATAGATTGGGAGAATCGAATTCATCTCTAAACCCTAATTTTCGGATCTCAGAATTTCCTTGTTTGACACATGTTTTTGAAATGCAGATCCCAGGAAAATGAAAATGAATCTCCAATAAATGAGAGGTTTTTCCTCACAGCAKACCAATATACAATAACCTCTCTCAATTTTCCAAAATATGTTTTTATTTAAGATATATAGGTGAATATTTGAGAGGAATATTTCCATAATTTTCGACAGCTTATCAGGGTTCACAAAGCTATTGTTAGTTGTCGAATCCCTAKACTTTCGGTAGCTTATCCTACTCTGTTTYAGGCACGTAATCTGAGGAAAGCGCARGGACTAGCAGATTGAGCTTCTTTTTGCATAGATCTCCATTTTTTCGTTCCAAATGGCACAAAGGGAGTTTMTATTCCAAGATAATAATTAAAGGCATCCAAATCACCTTTCTGTTCCAGTTTTTGAGGCATCGGGGAGGAGGAAAAAACCAAGTATGCTGCCTATTTTTGGCTAAAACTGTCTTTTCGAACAAGTGGCATTTCGACTTGATACATSATCTTATGAAGACCTGTTGGATCTGTCGAAGTTTGYAGAAGATGACTTGATTAGATCCTATATATCATATTATTTGATTTTGCTCTATTAAAGGGATGTAAGATCCAATTTTATAGGATCCTGAACCAATTTGTAAAGGCTATAAAGCCTGTGATTCTGTAGATCATAGGGGGAGGATAGTCTAAGGACTATGGTTCTTTTCTTGAAGGCTTGTATTTTTCATCCTTTAGAGATGTCCATTAATATATCTTGACATCGAGCTTCTTTCACTATGTTTACTTAGTTTTTCATCTCTTTTTCTTTCTAAGTTTATGTATACTCAATGACAGAAGGTTGTCATCCCATCTCTTCATTGGTATTTTAGACTTTATACTTTGCTTCTGATGTTTGTTTTAATGCCATATAGTTGTTATCCTATTGGTGCATTCATAAGCTAAAGCTGCAACTATTTACCTATTAGATCTGACCAGATATTATATGCAATCTTGTATATGTTTCTGCTGGTGTAATGAGTATTTTACCTATCACTACTGGCCATTCACATATACTATTGTATAGGTATTTTTGTTGGTATAATAGGTCTTCTCCATGTTTCCACACATTGATTTAAACCTTCTAAGTTGCATAGTTGAAAGCCTTGGTATTTCAAGTGACTGGTGTATTTCTTAATGGATCTGAGTTTATAATGTCATCCGATCTAATCCTCTTTTCCTCCACATTATTGATCTTTTAAAGTTACCAAGCTTACACCCTTCTACAGTCAGGGAGTGATTTCTTGGAGTGATAACAAAACGGCATCATTGACGGGGAACGAGAGTGAAAGCAAATTTTCCCTGGGAGAACGACATAGATCTATTTCTTGATGGCAAACAAGAGACAGACATTAGAATCGACTGTAATCATTTGCCTGGCGACTCCACATTCGAGACTCTACTGGGGAGGATCTAGTTTGACAGAAGATGAAGAGGCTGGATTCAAATTCCAGGTACCAGTTCATCAGTTTACTTTATGAACTGTTGTTATTCTTTATCGGCTCCTTTGTATTTTTCCTTTCACATGTTAAAAGAATTATCCTTTGTTTTGTATACTCTGAAGATTATCAGCCATCTTTTATAAAACCATCTTTACAAGAGGAAAGCTTGTAGCCTCCTTATGTTGTTGATGTTGATCCTATTTCTTTCCCTCAACCTGTCCATAAAGATGAACTTTGCATACAAATATCTCTTGAAATTGATCAGCCTTGTAACCATGAGAATGATGAATTTGAATATAAATCATCTCAGATTTCATTACCTTCATCTATTTCTCCTGAGCCTTATCATCAGCTCGTCAAACCTTGTGTTCAACCCACAGAATTTCAGTCTAAGATTAGACAAAGGGTGTTTAAGCCTCTCAAACTACCAGCTCATCTTCATCCTTATCCTCCATATTTGTTGAGTACCTTCCTCATTTTACCGGAGAGAATCATATTTCAACTGAAAAATATTTGGAGGCTTTTGTAAATTTTGTTGACAATCTGGAAATTGTTCATGAAGATA
This sequence comes from Picea mariana, assembly GCA_032191745.1. Taxonomy (NCBI): domain Eukaryota; kingdom Viridiplantae; phylum Streptophyta; class Pinopsida; order Pinales; family Pinaceae; genus Picea; species Picea mariana. Next base: position 36,435 of record JASDQU010503462.1, on the reverse strand, counting down.
TTGTTTTGAGGATATTTTCTAAATCTCTAACCGGAGAGGATGCTTTATGGTTTAGACTTTTGGAACCTGGTTCAATCGGTTCATGGACTGATTTTTATTATGTTTTTTCAAAACATTGGGGTGAAAATAAATGTCTTGATCAGTACCTTGATGATTTTTGTACTTTGAAGAGAGAGAAGGAAGAATCTTTGATTGTTTTCAACAGAAGGTTCTATAGTACATATTATGACATGCCATTGGATATTCGGCCTACTGAGATTGTTGCCATGGTATACTATCTTATGGCTCAGCATAATGAACTTGTCTTTCTCCTGCTAGAAAGGAAGTCTTCATCGTTAAGGAAATTGTTTGAAGACGCTCAAGAGGTGGAAGGGAACATCTGTGCTAGCAATAAGATTTGATAGCAAGAAGATTTTAAAGATCTGCATGCATAGGAGTTGCAGCAAAAAGACAGTGAGTATGAAGCATATCTGAGACAGCAGCAAGAATGGAAGCATAGTTCAGATTTTAAGCATGAAGGTTATGACTATGAGGCAGTTTTGGAACAGCAGCCAGCAGGTAAATTTCTTTCAGATTCATAATCATATTCTTCAATATGTGCAGAGTACTCTAGATACAGGTATGAGTTTGAATTTTATGACCAGTTTGAAAATCAGGAAGAGACTATGGTAACCAATGATTGTATAGGCAACTACATGTTTTTAGCTAATCAAAATTCATATGATGTGAAATCTGTTCTATCATCATCTTTTGTGCGTTTGTCTGAGGAGGAAGTTACAATGATTGATGATCAATCTCTGATCACAAGAAAACAATAAGGTCATCAATCTTCTAGCAAAGAAGCTACCATAGATTTGTAGTTGTTTCCTAAAGACCAGTATGTTTCTGATCTCTATTTCAAAGATTCAGTGGCAGCGTTCATCGAATCATACATTTTAGAAAACTTGAAAGTTTTAGACTTCTTTGGCTTGCACATGTTTTCTGTTGAGTTTGGTTTTGTAAATGACTTTTTATCATTGTTGTTACATTTCAAATATCAGCTATTGATCAGTCAGAAAGATGAGAATATTTCAGTATTAAAGCTGCTTGGATGGCTGCTATGGAAATCAGCATTCACTTAACCAATTGCAGAACTGGTTAGAGTAGAGTAGGGTAGGAAATAAGCTCGTTTCCCAAGCATTTATTTTCTCCATTTTGCAGCAGATGTATCAGTTATTTTGTGTGAATAAAGGCAGCCTTGAATATTTACAGACATCATCTATACAGATCATGAAAGATTTTCAGAAAGAGGTGAATGGTTGACTCCATGCCCAATGAAATATTGACTCCATGCCCAATGGAATACTAGGCATTAAGTTCAGTTTTTATTTTACAGGAAAGGCATTAGATCTGTGGTTCTTGGAAACCTCACAGGAAGGTATCCATCCCAGTTGGAGCCAGATGTTAGTGATCAAAAATGACTTGAAAATTATTTCCAAATCACGGGATAAGAGGAGCATTAGGTAGAAGATTTATTTTTAGGATTGAAAGTCATGAAGTTTTTGAGAAAGGATTATAATCATATCAATTCAATAAAATGAGGATTTCACCTCATAAAATAGACCAAAAGTAAATTTTAGCTTTCGGCAGCTAAATGGTAATTTTACAATGTTGTGAGTTGTCGAAAGTCAGGGCTTTCGGCAACTAAATCATATTTTCAAGGGCAAATGAGCTGTCGAAAGTGCAGAAGAGTCTGTTTTTACTATGTTGAGTCATCATTTTCAAATGATGATTCTAAGCGACTGGAGAATCATTTTAATAAATGGATGGAGGATTTTGTTACTAACATGTCAAATAACAATAACCTCTCTCAATTTTCCTACAGGTGTCATAGATTGGGAGAATTGAATTCATCTATAAACCCTAATTTTCGGATCTTAGAATTTCCTTGTTTGACACATGTTTTTTAAATGCAGATCTCGGGAAAATGAAAACCAATATCTAATAAATGAGAGAGGTTTTTCCTCAAAACATACCAATATACAATAACCTCTCTCAGTTTTCCAAAATATGTTTTTATTTCATAGATATAGGTGCATCTTTGAGAGGAATATTTCTAGAATTTTCGGCAGCTTATCAGGGTTCACAAAGGTATTGTTAGTTGTCGAATCCCTAGACTTTCAGCAGCTTATCCTACTCTATTTTAGGCACGTAAGCTTTCAAAAGAACAGGAACTGGCAAATCGAGCTTTTTTTTTCACAGATCTCTGTTCTTTTGTTCTAAATGGCACAAAGGGAGTTTATATTCCAAGATAATAATTAAAGGCATCTAAATCACCTTTATGTTCCAGTTTTTTAGGCATCGGGGAGGAGGAAAAAACCAAGTATGCTACCTATTTTTGGCTAAAACTATCTTTTCGACCAAGTGGCATTTCGACTTGATACATCATCTTATGAAGACCTGTTGGAGCTGTCGAAGTTTGTAGAAGATGACTTGATTAGATCCTATATATCATATTATTTTATTTTTCTCTATCAAAGGGATGTAAGATCCAATTTTATAGGATCCTGAACTAATTTGTAAAGGCTATAAAGCCTGTGATTCTATAGATCATAGGGGGAGGACAGTCTGAGGACTGTGGTTCTTTTCTTGAAGGCTTGTATTTTTCATCCTTTAGAGATGTCAATTAATATATCTTGACATCGAGCTTCTTTCACTATGTTTACTTAGTTTTTCATCTCTTTTTCTTTCTAAGTTTATGTATACTCAATGACAGAAGGTTGTCATCCCATATCTTCGTTGGTATCTTAGACTTTATACTTTGCTTCTGATGTTTGTTTTAATGCCAGATAGTTGTTATCCTATTGGTGCATTCATAAGCTAAAGCTGCAACTATTTACCTATTAGATCTGACCAGATATTATATGCAATCTTATATATGTTTATGCTGGTGTAATGAGTATTTCACCTATCACTACTGGCCATTCACATATACTATTGTATAGGTATTTATGTTGGTATAATAGGCATTCTCCATGTTTCCACACATTGATTTAAACCTTCTAAGTTGCATAGTTGAAAGCCTTGGTCTTTCAAGTGACTGATGTATTTCTAAATGGATCTGAGTTTATAATGTCATCCGATCTGATCCTCTTTTCCTCCACATTATTGATCTTTTAAAGTTACCAAGCTTACACCCTTCTACATTCAGGGAGTGATTTCTTGGAGTGATAACACAATCATCAAGTATAAGAAGGGTAGCATTAATAAGTTGTTATGCATGCTTTCAAGGCCACCTACGTCTAAGATCACACCTTTGGAAACGCATGCTCATGGAGCATTTCACATGTGATGCATACAAAGAGGCATACATAGAAGATGACCAAGTTTGTGTAGAAGAAGTTGATAGTAAGGCTAACCATCATATTTAGGAAGGGTTTCTCTACAAGCTATATAAGCTTTGTGCTCCTAAAGGTGAAATATTGTATCTTATCAGAGAGGCTAACACTTCCAACATTGTATGGCATTTTGGTGTTGGGAAGACAATTTCCAGCTTACAAAGGTATGTGTATTGGCCTAAATGCAAGAAAATGTAGCTTGGTTTATTAGAGAATGTATACTTTGGTGTAGTAACAAGCATAATAGCAAACAAGGTTTATACCATCCCCTACTTGTACCTACTAGAACTTGGGAGAGCATCTCCATTGATTTTGCGGGTGGTTTTCCAATAACTATAAAGGGACATGATTTTTTTTTTGTTCTATTTGACAGGTTTAGTAAGATGTGCATTCTTATGCCTTGTAAAAATACAATCAAGGGAAAATATGCAACAAACATGTTATTTGAAAAGGTATGGGTGCACTTTGGGATACCAAGGAGCATCATCTCAGAGATTCTAGATTTCTCAATGCTATTTGGACTACAATTTGAAAGAAGATGGACACCAAGTTGAAGAGATAAACAACTTTCCATCCATAGACAGATGGGTAGAAAGAAGTATTGCATAGAAATTTGGTTCACCTTTTGAGGGGTTACAATAAAAAGTATCCAATGACCTAGGATAAAATTTTGGTTTATATTCAACACTCTTATAACATATCAATCCATACTTCTACCAATAAGTCCCATTTTGAAACTTGTTTTGGGTATTTTCCGCCTTCACCCTTAGATGTTGTATACGGATAGTAAGAAGGAGTGAGGCAAGACACTACATGAGAAGCATTGAAGGATAAAAATTTTGTTGATAAGATCAAGAAGATCCATTTGTAAGTACAAGAGACATTAACTAAGTCACAAGAAATGTACAAGGCCCAACATAATCAACATGAGATTGAGAAATTCAAGGTGGTAGAAGAGTTTGGTTGTATCTAAACAYAGAAAGGATACAAGGTCCTAGTAATAAAATCAAGGCTCTATGGTATGGTCCTTTTGAAGTGTTGGAGAAGATGGGTGATAATTCCTACAAACTTAGTTTACCCATGGATATGTGTATTTACTTAGTAGTGAATGTGGAAAATCTGAAACTCTATGAGCCTTCCATGTTGGATCAAGAAATGATGAACAACTCTTACCTACCATAGAAGACTTAGCAATAAAATCCCAGGTAGTGTTAACAGAAGATATGTTTTTACAAAAGAAGTTCTAAACAACTAGATGTGGCTAGTATGAACTCTAACAAGTTGGTATGAAAGGACAACTCCCTAGCAAGTCCCAATGGTACTCCAAGGAGAAAGTAGAGAAAAAAATTCCTCACTTCCTTCAGTAAAAAAAATTGGGGACCAAAAGCCTCCCTAAATGGGGAGGTATGATCCATCATGGATCATCATATAATTTTTCATCTATTTTTGTACTTTATGGGTGGAAGGAATTGGAGTTGTTGACTTGTAGGGCCCATTCTAGGGGCATGTCCTACTTTGGAGATCTAGGGTATAGAACCTTTCAGATCTTGTTTAACGAACATTTTTGGGGTCAAAATTTTGCAAGCATATCTCTATCCTCTCAATGTTGTTCCACAATTTGAGATCTTTCAAATGACATGAAGAACACATCAACTAGAGTTTGTATGCGGAATTTATGCCTCGCACAAGTTTACCTATATTATTGACCACCATGGTATCAAGTGGATTCCATGTCATCTTCCATTACTCATGCATGTAGAGCTAGTAACACGTGGACTTTCAAGATTATTCGAGAGGGCCCAAGACACCAACAATAATTGGGGATTGAGGCATGAAAAAACCATAATCCTAACCCTAGATAAATATCAAGCTATGTTAAATATTGGGACACTAAGAAAGATAGAGGTTCCATTCTTATTCTATTGAGTATTATTCCATAGGAGAGCAAATCATTGAGAGTGGGATATTGAGGGAGATCAGAGGAAGAAAGATATCCTGTAGCATCCATATTTTCCAGAGTGTCCTTGGCATATGAATAGTTATTTCCCCTTTATTTGTACTTCTATTTCATAATTGAGAAGAAAAGAGAAAAGCATAGACCTCACCTTCTAGCTAGGTTTTTCCCGTATTGTATTTTCCCAGGGTACATCTTATGTTCATTATGTTGATATCACATCAGTACTTGTCTCTTTCATTTCAATTTTCAGCTTGTTTTAGTAATTTATGTGTTAAAGTTCGAAATATTGAGTCTGCAATCTTTAGTAAAATATTGCATAGTATAGATATTGTAAAACACTTTAAGATTTTTTTAGACGAACTGTTCTAGTGGAATATCCATGAAGGTTTACATATCATAGTTTTTTTCTAATGTGTAAGTGTCTTGCCCATATTAGTGTTGTTTTACCAACTCTTAGTTCATTCTAACACTTTAGTGCTCACATGCTTATGAACCATATCTATTTTTTGTGATCTTTTTTATTTGTTTATCTTTATGGAGCATAACATTCCCCTCAATGTTGATGATTGAACTACTTTTTTCCTATTGTGCAAAGTGATAAATGTATATTTTCCTAAATAATCAATAAAAAGATACAAAAATTTATATATATATATATAACTCTCTCTCTCTCTCTCT
>JASDQU010503460.1:31750-58255 GCA_032191745.1 Picea mariana | reverse complement strand
CGACTAGCGGTCTGCTGAGGCAATCAACGATGCGGTTGGTGCTTCTTGTTTTATACTTGATGTTGAGGTGGAATTGTTGCAAGTATGTGGACCACTTTTGATGGCGGTCATTCTGCAATTTTCTTTGTGTCTGCATGAACTGCAATGGCTTATGATCAGTGTGGATGACTATCTTCCTCCCAAGAATGTAATGTCTCCACTGGAGACAGGCTTTCACAATGGATTACATTTCTTTGTCGTAAGTAGGGTACTTACGGACAACCTCTGATAGTGTCACACTATGATAGGCCACGGGGTGGCCGTGCTGTGTGAGAACATCACCCATAGCATAGTCTGAAGCATCAGTCTCAATCTCAAAGGGTTGCTACAAGTCTAGTAGTGAAAGTACTAGGGATGAGCACAAGCGTTGCTTCAAATCATCGAACACTTTTTGTTGGGGCCGACCCCACGCAAATTTCTCCTTACCACCACCCCTGGTTATTTGGCTGAGGGCCCATGCAATATGAGAGAATCCCAACACAAACCTGCGATAGAAATTAGCAAGGCCCAAGAAGCTCCGAAGCTCAGTGAGTGTGGTTGCGGCTAGCCAATCACGGATGACTTGGATCTTGGCTGGATCCACATGTACGCAATGTTGATCAATGATGTAGCCTAGGTAATGGACCCTATCCATGCCGAAGGAGCATTTTTCCAAGTTGGCGTATAGCTTGTGCTGCCGCAAGGTGTACAAAACCCGTTGAATATGCTGCAAGTGTTCGGCCCAAGTCTTGTTGTAAATGAGAATGTCATACAGATACACCACTACAAAAGTATTAGTGAATGGTCGCAGGATATCGTCCATCATCCTCATGAAAGTGGCTAGAGCATTTGTCAGACCAAAGGGCATGACCAACCATTCAAAAAGGCCTTCCTTTGACTTGAAGGCGGTCTTCCATACATCAGTCTATTCTATTGGGACCTGGTGGTAGCCAGACTTCAGATCAATCTTACTGAAGTATCTGGCCCCCATGAGTTGATCAAGGAGGTCGTCAATTTGGGGAATCGGGTACCGGTTTCTGACTGTGACTTTATTCAGATCCTGATAATCAATGCAAAGTCGCCAAGTTCCACCTTTCTTTTGTACCATCATGATTGAGCTCCCGCAAGGTGATGAGCTAGGACAGATGTGCCCCTTGTGGAGAAATTCTTGGATATGTCGCTTGCTATCCTCATTCTCTAATAGAGAGCGGTGATAGACTAGCCCATTCGGCAGCGGTGCATCGAGGGTCAGATCGATGGGGTGCTTGTCCTGGCAGTGTAGAGGTACCCCAATAGGTGAGGAGAAGATATCTGAGTATTCTTCCATGACCTTATCTACTTTCTTCTGCTGTGTGGAGAGGTCAGCTGCAGAGACCCTGGATGTGGCTATGATTTTTCTCTCATTCTGAGAGCGAATCATGAAGAAGACAAACTTCCTCGTCAGAGAGACGACCTTCCTACATTGCTTAGCAGAGATCAAGGAAATAACACTAGGTGGGACAACCTCGGGTATCCTGTACAATTTCATGTTTAAAGTAATAATAACACTACGAGGCCTAAACTCATATACAGCATGACGTTTCCATAAATAAGGTTGGCCCAAAACAACATCAAAAACTTCGAGAGGAGCAACATCACACAATACCTTATCTTTGAAGGGCTTGATGCCATATGACAATCGACATTGTTGGTCGATGCATAGATTGCTTCCTTAGCAGAGCCATCCAATGGTGTAGGGTTGTGGGTGCGGGGTTGTCGGCAGGGCCAGCTGCTTAACGACCTCTGCTGAGATGAGGTTCTTCTGGTTACCACTATCAACGATGAAGTGCAGCAGGGTGCCTTTTACCCACATCTGTGAATGGAAGAGGCGCTCTCCTTCTTCTAGCTCATCTGGTTCACCATGTTGGAGCTTGGTGGTAGCAACGGTGACACTGGGTTCTGTGTCAATGATCTTTCTTCCCCTTTCTGATTCTAACACAGAGTCAGAACCCACATCTGATTCAGAGGCTTTCACTTCGGCCACCAACGTCTGCTTTGAGCAGCAGTCAACAGTGTTATGCCAAGGGCTCTTATGGAAGTCACACCACTTCCCAGTATCTTTCTTTGTCTTTCTGGTGTCCTTCTTTGTTTTCGGCTTGGACTAGTTGTCCTGATACTGTCTATCTTTGCTTTGTCCTTTTTTCTATGGGTTGGGGCCACCCTTTCCTGGCTTTTGTTGTGCAGGGTACCTCGGCCCAAATTGTCGTGTATTTTGTTTGAGCTTATGTTCAATTTCGATGGCATATCGGTAGGCCGCGCCCAAGGATGAGATGTCTAGAAATTCCATTTCGGTCTGGATGTATCTATGCAAAGAACCACGATACTTGAGCACCAGATGTCGCTCCGAATATTTGATACCCAACTTGGTGTGCAAGGTATGGAATATATTTGTGAAATCTGGCACTGCTTGGTCTCTTTCTTGACGTAGTGTGGTCCATTTGGTATACAAGTCGTCATAACTTTCAACAGGGTAGTATTGTTCCTTACTAGCATTCCTGAAGGATTCCCAGGTGGTCGTGACTGTAAATAATGAGGGTTCCTCTGTTTCCTTTTTCTCACAGAAAGTTTCCCACCAATCTTTGACATGGGGAACGTCTTTGAGGAGCGCAAAAGTAACACTTTCTCTATTTGAAAAGTTATGGACAGAAAAATACCCTTCTAGTAGATTCAACCACTTGTCTACAACATCTGCGTCTATCTAACCTTCAAATATAGGAATATCGAAGTTTATTTGTACCTTGAAGGGGGCGGTGCCTCCGCTAGAAGAAGATGTGTTGCCTGTTGGTAGTCACCGAAGGATTTGCGCGAAATTATCCATCATCTCGTCCCTCTGTTGCGTGAGGGATTCCTCAATCAATAGTTTGAAAGGATCTCCTGTCTCGTCATATTTCTTTTCTCCTTCCAAGAGAGGCCGCTTAGGTGTGCGAGAGATTTTGTCCTCAAGAGAAACAAGCTCGAGACCTAACTCTTTGTACTCCGACCTCGTTGGGGACATGCATTAAGACAACAAGGAGCAGGCCACTTTGATACCACTGATCTAGATTTTATGAGTAGAATGAAATGACTATAGATTGTTACCAGATGCTTAACACAGAACAACAAAGATACAGTAAAATGGGTTTTCTATTCAATAAGGAAATAAGCTGGAACTGTAAAATGCAGCGAAAAACAAGCTTGCTGGAATGGTGGCGGCTTATCTCTGAGAAGAGATGTGACGGCTGAGCTCATTCACAAGAATATTATTACAATGAGGCTCTTTAGGCCTTTTTACAATAAAAAAGAGTTTCAAAAACCCTAAACATCCAAAAACCTAACCCTAGGAGATGAAGCGCCAAAAGTCATGTGGGCCCCGTTTGGGTAAGTTAGTACATCAACTTCCCAAGGTCGTAACTTTTGCATACGATCTCTTTTTTATGCATATGATAGCCCATTGAAAAGATGTATCCGAGGAATACAATAGTTGCACAAAATTTCACTGTAACATACCCCAAAAAACATCGTTTAGGGCCTCAAAACAGCTCCGGAAGTTCAGGACCCGAAAAACTGCTAAAAATAGTAAATTATCAAAATTGCGAGAAAATTGTTTTGAGCCAGCTGGAAAAGGTGGGTGGCCATCGATATACACCTAGATCAACAGTGGTCAAAGGCCAAGGAAGCCACCTATTCAATGTTGGGGTTGTAAAGGAGATCATATGTTCAAAGATTATCCTCACAGAGGTGAAAAAGTGAGGATTGTTCACAATGTACAGCAAGCTGAAAAAGTGAAGGACATGGGAAGAAATGTACCAAGGATCTATGCAGCCCTAGACAACAAGCAAGCAGAGTATCAATCACATATGATTGAAGTGGAAGATATGATCAACAACCAAACCATTTCTATTTTAATTTATTCATGAGCTATTCATAGTTATATACATCCTAATATGGTGAAAGTTTGCATTTCCCAAGAAGAAAGTATGGAAAATCATGGTTGGTGCAGCTGGCTACCGGAGCCAAAAGAAAAGTTAATGATATGGTTAAGTCATGTCTTATGGACATGAATGGACTGAACACTAGGGAAGATTTGAACATCTTGCCTTTAGGTTCCTATGACTATCTAATTGGGATGGATTTCTTGGAGCAACATCATGCTATCCTAGACTATCATAACAAGGCATTTACTTGCTTGGATGAGGAAGGGAGCCTAAGAAAAGTGCAGGGAATTCCCAAGGCAGTAACCATCAGAGAAATTTCAACATTGCAACTAAAGAGATGTTACATAAAAGGGTGTCAAATATTTGTAGCTCATATGGAAGAGACACCTAAAGATAAGGTGCCAAATCTTGAGGATCATGCAGTCCTAGAAGATCTTGAAGATGTGTTCAAGGAGGTACCAGGACTACCCCCAAAGAGAGAATTTCTCTATAAATTTAATGCCTGGAGCAGCTCCAGTGTCAAAGACTCCTTACAGAATGAGTACACCAGAATTGAAGGAATTGCAAATGCAGATTGAAGAACTTATGCAGAAGGGGTATATATTCCCAAGTGTGTCACCTTGGGGTGCCCTAGTCTTGTTCGTAAATAAGAAAGATGGGACATTAAGATTGTGTATTGATTTCAAACAGTGGAATAAATTGACTGTAAAGAACAAGTATCATCTGCTAAGGATTGACGATCTCTTTGATCAATTGAAGGATGCAAAGATATTTTCAAAGATAGATCTCGGGTCAGGATACCATAAGGTAAGGATTAAAGAAGAAGATATCAACAAGATTGCCTTCAGGACAAGGTATGGTCATTATGAGTTCACAGTGGTTCCATTTGGGTTGTCAAATGTGCCAGTTGTTTTCATGTGCTTAATGAATGGTGTTTTCCGAGAATATTTAGACAAGTTTGTCATTGTCTTTCTAAATGACATTCGTATATATTCTAAGACAGAAGAAGAGCATGAGAATCATTTAAGAATGGTATTACAAGTATTAAGGGAGCATTAGTTGTATGCCAAATTGAGCAAGTGTTCATTTTATCGGAAGGAAATTCATTATTTGGGACATATAATTTCAAGGGATGGGATAGCAGTGGATCCTGAGAAGATAGAAGCTATTAGAGAATGGTCAGCACCAAAGAATGTGACAGAGCTTAGATCATTCATGGGCCTTGCAAGCTTCTATAGGAGATTTATTGAAGGATTCTCAAAGATTGCACACCCAATCAATTCCTTACAAAAGAAGGGTGTGAAGTTTCACTGGACATTAGATTGTGAAAACAGTTTCCAACACTTGAAACAATTATTAGCAAGTGCTCCAGTACTAAGGATTGCAGACCCAAATCAAGACTTCATTGTATGCACAGATGCATGTAAATAAGGACTTGGTGGAGTCCTCAGTCAAAATGGGTTTGTTATATGTTATGAATCAAGGAAGTTTAAGGAGCATGAAAGACACTATGTGACTCATGATTTGGAGTTGGAATGCATAGTGCATGCTTTGAGGAAATGGAGACACTACCTCATGGGGAAAAGGTTTGAGCTGAGGACAGACCATAATGGTCTGAAATATTTATTTGATCAGCCAACTCTAAATGTTAGGCAAAGTAGATGGTTAGAATTTCTAAGTGAATATGAATTTGATATAAAACATATCAAGGGGAAAGAGAACAAAGTGGTTGATGCTCTCAGCCGAAGATTGCATGAATTGCATGATACAACCATTAGCATGTACCAATCAGATTTGAAACACAGAATTATAGAGGCTGCCAAATCAGATTTGCAATACAAGGAATAAGTGGCAAAATTACAGCAAGGTAAATTGCAGCAGAAAGTTGAAGAATACAAGCTAGATAATGATGAAATTATCATGTACAGGGGAAAAATTTATGTACCAAATTCCCAGAAATTGAAAAATATGATATTGAGGGAAATCCATAATGTACCTTATGTTGGGCACCCTATGCTGGGCACCCAGGTTATCAAAAAACTATTGCAGTTGTCAAGAGCCAATATTATTGGCCAGGCATGAAGAAAGAGGTTGTTGATTTTAATGCCAAATGTTTGGAATGTCAAAAGGTGAAGGTTGAGCATAGACACCCAGCTGGTTTGCTACAGCCATTACCCATTCCTGAGTGGAAATGAGAAGTTGTAACAATGGATTTCATCACCAAACTTCCCAGAACAAACAAGAAACATGATTCTATCATGGTAGTGGTGGATAAGCTTACTAAAGTTTCCCATTCTATTCCAATTAAGCTCACTCACAAGGCATCCAACATTGTTGATGTTTATATGAGAGAAATTTCTCGATTACATGGCATACCCAAGACAATTGTGTCTGACAGAGATCCAAAATTTACCTCAAAATTTTAGAAGGGATTATTTAATGGATTTGGAACAAATTTGAATTTTAGTACAACTTATCATCCAGAATCAGATGGACAAATAGAGAGGGTGAATCAAGTGATTGAGTATATATTGAGAATGTATGTGATGGTTAAACCATCAAAATGGGAAGACTACCTACACTTGGTATAGTTTTCTTATAACAATGGGTACCAAGCATCTCTAAAGATGAGCCCATTTGAGGCACTTTATGGTAGAAAGTGCAACACACTGGTAAGTTGGGATAAACCAACAGATAGAGCAGTTGTTGGGCCAGATTTACTTAGGGAAATGGAGGAGAAAATGATAAAAATAAAACAAAATTTAAAGGTTGCCCAAAACAGGCAGAAAATCTATGCAGATAAGAGTAGAACTCACAGGGAATTTAAAGTGGGAGACCATGTATTCTTGAAAGTGATATCCAACAGAAGTTCCCTGAAATTGGGAAATTGTTCAATGTTGGCAACTCGGTATTGTGGGTCGTTTGAAATCCTAGAGAGGATTGGTCCAGTAGCTTATATGATTTCATTGCCTGCATCTATGTCTATTCATAATGTATTCCATGTATCATTGCTCAAGAAATATATACCTGATGCTAATCATGTTATTGATTGGAATGTGATCCAGGTGGAGCAAGAAGGCGCTTTCCAAGTGCATCTGGTACGCATTTTGGATCGAAAAATCAAACAGCTCTGGAATCAAGCCATAGGGCTTGTAAAGGTCCAATGGACCTGGTATGGTCCTGAGGAAGCTACTTGGGAGCATGAGGATGCAATGTGGGCATAATACCCTCATCTTTTTTAAGATTTTTGAAATTTTGTTGTATATGAGTACATAATGCACTGAGGATAGTGCATAAATAAGGGGAGGGGATTGTAATATCCCTAGGCCGAACCCAATTGTAATGTAAATGAAAATGTACTTAAGTTGGTGAGTTGTTTGATATCATTTTTTTTGTATGCACCTTTCATCGCATAGTGCGCGCATGTAGTGCGCAGTAAAATGAGAAAGTGTGCACATTCCAGGATACCGCGCACAACAACTTAAGTGCCCGTGATTTTGAGGCCAGGGAGCCTTTGTGTATATGTTGTGTTTTACAGGTTGGTGAGCCAGTTTTGCGATTATTAGGCCGGCGAGCCTAGATGTTAAAGGCCAGTGCGCCTACTTTTGTATATGTATTAGCACTAATATAAAATACATCGTTGCGCATAGACCGACGACGATAAAAGAGAATGGGGGACTAAAATCCACTAGTTAGGGAAAGGGTGGGGGGTTAAAGTTAAGGAAAAGGAGCTAAGCCAAGGAGATTAAGCCAAAAAGGAATATTGTATTAATATTTCTTTAAGTATAAAGTATGGATAATTATTTTATCCTAAGTTCTAAAGATGGGGACAAGTGGGCCAAAGTATCTCCCAACATGACAAGTGTCAAGTTGGGGACATGCATACATATTGTTGGGACTTAGTTCATTTTCCATCATTCTTTCCATCATTTCTTCCATCATTTAGTCATCCATTCAATGATCCATGAGCATTCACACACTCATTGAGCTATCTTCTATACCTTCATGTCATTGTACCTGAACCTGTATCCATACCCATACTTGTTTGTGTAGTTGGTTAGCTTGGGAGTTGGACTGAAGAAGCGGGTTGTCAAGCCCATGGGATATTGAAGAGGTGGGTTGTGAGGCCCGTGAGAAATTCCTCTATAGGTGAGAGAATTGTTGGGAATTGATTTCCTGAAGGTGCTAAACTACAGCTATAGGGCTCTGAGACTTCCTTTCCAGCTTGTTGCTGAAGCCAGAAAAGGAAGTGGGGCAGTCGAAGGACTATTGAGTAGAGAAGGGGAACACTTCCTGGGGTGGGACGGGCATGTGGGGAATGAGGGACTGTAGGTTGTTAGTTTGAGTGGGCACCTGTGATGAAGTCTTTCCTATTGTCTATGAACCATTAGTCTGTTTAGGAATACATTTACCTGGGTGGAGTTTAGTCCCAGCTCGGGGGTGACCCACTATTGAGAGTGATGAGAAGTGTGTTCTAAGGATGAGAGGTTCGTGGAAGGTCTGGACGTAGTTGGTGATATTCCTACCAAGATAAGTGTTAACTGTGTAATAAATTTACATGTTGCATTATTATTTACGTGTTTATTTTTGTGGGTATATCCTATGTGTGATTATAACTGTCTTTATAGTTATGGGTATTTCATGTATATGTTGCATGTATGTGTTTACTGTTATTTTAGTATGAATCTGTGCAATTAAAGAATGCATTTGTTCGTTTACGTTTTATATATAAAGTTTCGCAATAGTTCTGTGTGTATATGTTTTAATTGCATGTAGTTCAAAAAATTTATGTGGCCTACCTCAGCTGGAAGATGGGTATGTTACAGTATGTTCCACAGAGAGAACAAAAGCGTTCTCTCGTGTAGCATGCCTCGACATGGGTGGTTGGGGATGTTACAATAGCCATGTTATAATAAGAGTATCTCATAAGGAGTGGTATTTTTTTTACTTTTATACAACTTGTTATCAAGAGTTTTGTACTTTCTCAACTTGGTTCCTTCTATTTTTTGATATACTTGGTTCCCATATTTATGTTCATAAAGGAGTACTGGATTTGTAAGTTTTATCGCACAAACTATCGCTTGGTGCCAACCACAAGTGTCACTAGTGCGACACAACTAGGAGTAAGAACCACTGTCACCTTAGCAATTACTCCCCTCATTTTAGTGATGGATAATTCCACCACAAGGGAGGCTTCTGAAGTGACCTTTGGGCAATGGAGAGTATAATACAAGGGTGTGTAAAGGATCCCTCCTTTGGTCACTAGATGAGATTTATTAGGGTTTTTAGAATGATGACTTTGGAAGAGAAGAGAAGAAAGTTGATCGATAACCTGCAAAACCAATGTTAAACCCAATATCCCAAGGCCAAAAATCATGAAATTAAAACCCCTGAATACTAGGGAAAATAGAAAGAAGCCTTGTTGTCCCAAAATTTACCGCAGATGAAAATATATATATCAGCAAGAGAAAATATTTATATCTGCAAGCATTTACTGCCAAAATTACTAACAAATGATAGCAAATGAAGGCTTGTGACTAGTAGATAAATTTCCAATATTTAAACCACAAATTTGACAGTTGAGATGGATTGTACGCAAGTGTTATCAGAAAAATATAATCAACCCTAGATAGTTGTACTAATCATTTATTATATCATCAAGTTTTCACCACATAAATTAGAAAACAAACATGTCAATTTATAGCCCTTGAAGAGTAGATCAATTTGCAATATTCAAACACATGTGGTGAAAAAATAAGTAAACAATTGAGTGAGAGAGAGATTTGTTGCAGCCCTAATGGCTGAAACATTTAATGAATTACAACAACAATAAATACCCCAAGGAATCAAGACATTTTACCAGGAAAATAGAGCTTGGAATAATATCAATTCATCTAACAATTGAAAGATTTCAAGAGAACAATTTTCACGTTTATCAATGCATAATTTTACATTATCCAATGCAACTAGTGCCTCGTCTATCGGGTAATAAAGTCATAACATAAAATAGAATTTATATGGCTAGCAATAGAAGACTTAAACTTTGGACTTAAACCCTTATAATCCAATTTGTACCTATAATATTAGTCACCTAGCTTGCTAGGTTATCAGAAACTATATTTTTAGAAACTAGGGGGATAGAGCATTCTAACCCCTAGTCTTAAAACCATAGCCAATAAGGGATTCAAGGGGATAGACACTCCTAACCCTCAAATAGATCCTTGAATGGCCTCCTTTCACAAATAATATGGCTTGAAGGACAGGATAGGAAATCCTAACCCTCCTAGGGTTTCTTCAATAAAAAATAATCCAAGCAAGTTGCAGCAAATTAACCTTAAAAATTAACAAACCTGCAAGAAAAATCGTCCAAGAAGTATCCTAGGTCACAAACCATCCTCCAAAAGTGAAATGATCCATCTCCAAGCAAAATCGCATGGAAATTTTTCCCAAAAAGGCAAGTCACATGCACAAGAGAGAGGGCCAAAATTTTTAGAGAGAGAGATGTCTCAAGTATCTATTATGAAAAATGAAAAAGACTTAGTTTGGTCCAATGTATAACCAAATCATTGATTCTAGGTCAAACATAATGTCCTTACATTGTTTTTTACCCATTTCATTTGATTTTTGTCCTCATATGCTAAACAATGACCAAAAATAACAAAATAAAGTGAATGAAGTCCCCAACATCTTCTTCAAGGGTATTCATTAGGTGAGATAACCTCCAAAGGCTAGGGTGTCATCTCCCATGGTACCACATCATCCACTAGTCCAAAAAATGTGGTGTAAATATCCCACAACTCTACCAAGTGCAAAACCCATACCAAATCAAGCTCTCACAGCTTGATGCCATGCTCCAAGAATGCAATGCTCTAACATAGAATGGTGACATCATGCACATTTCATCATCCTAGGTATCTTTCATGGGCCAATGACATCACCAAGTGTACAATGTTCATTATTTTATCCTCCCTTTTGCAGGATTTAACGTTCAACCTATAGGATTTCACACCCCTATGGAGATCGAAAGTTCCTTAGTACCTCCATGAAGGATTCCACCAAGAAAGATTATGCAAAGATCAACAAGGTACGCCCTCCAAGGGTCCACAAGCCATATGAATCATGCCAAGTAAATCAATCTTAATACAAGAGCCACCCAAACAAGCACATCAAATCCCCCCTTTCAAATTAAACACATTCTCAAATATTTTATGTAATTTACCAAATTTAGATATGGGAGGATTATCAAAAGGTCCTATTGGGTAAGCCAATTCCTCAAGTAGAGGAGTGTTTCCTAGGTGAACCATATCTAGGCCATGTAATGAATGTGAGGTAGATGAGGGAGAAAATTTTGACCATGGGGTTGTTGATATGCAAGGGTCTCATATGGTCTCATTTCCATGGGTGCCCTTGTGGAGGGTGCACTGCATCCTTGAGTTTGATTACTAAGAGGGGTGAATGAGTTTAATTACTAAGAGGGGGGGTGAATCAATAATAGATATTTTTAATCTTTTTAACCACAGTATGAAAGAGTTATTTATCTTTATGATCAATATAGAATTATCATCCAATAAGTGAAGACTAAATAAATCATGAACAAATAACAATCATACACATACACAGTACACCAATATGTTTTACATGGAAACTCAATGTGGGAGAAAACCAAAGAATGTTTTTTCTTATTTTTCTTTAAGAATTACATTCATTGGAAGCACCAACTTCCTTTGTTTTCTAGCTGCAACTGGAAGGAGGCTCTGACCCCTATTTTTAGGCTACAACCTGAGGTAAGCTCCAACTCCCCAATTCTCTGGCTACAACCCCCTATGGTCTTTGGCTACAATTGGAAGGTGGCTACAACCACCTATCATTTCCTCGTCTAACAACCCTGAAATATAAGTGTCAAATGTAGAAACTGAATATGTCATTGTCACAACTTGTTCTGTCAAATACGTCACTGAGAAACCTGTCACTATATACTCATCAACCAATCTGATCTGATCACATATGCCTCAAACACTATACCACAAGTTTTTACCTCAAACTATGTTCTAGAACTTCACTGTTATACAACCTCTATCTGTACCAATAACTTCAGCAACACACCTCAACCAAAATACCTCAAACATGAACCAATACTAAACTTCAGTAGATCTGCCTCAGATCAACTCTACAACAAGGCCTAAACTTCCAAGAGGCAATCCAATAGATTTACAAGGAAAACTCTCAACCATATTCATAAATTCAACACTACACATATGAAAACCATACATTTTTTCTTCTTGTAGCGTTATGTTGTTGCGATTCTACAGCCACGGTTTTTCTGAAGCGATTTTTCTACCGCACTTTTCCTGCCATGATTTTTCTGTCGTACTTTTCCTACCACACTTTTCTCTATCAATAATACCTTCCCAAATAACCTTTCACAAAATAGTTATTCAATGATATTCAATAGATGCTAATGGAAGAGTCTCTCTCTTATTTATACTTACATGTAGCTTTCTCAAGGGGTTACCTTCTAACCAACTTAACCCACTTTCCTTTTTTTAGGGTTAACCCACTTCTAACCACTTGTCCACTTAACTTAACTACTTTCTCCACTTAACTTAACCACTTTCCACAAATCGTAAGTTCTCCACTCCTAGTTGCAACTAACTTTATTATTTAATTAATTTATTTTGCAACCACTTTGACTTATCCATAAATAGTAAACTTGTTGCTTCTTGTTGCAACCACTTTATTATTTAAATAATTTCTCTTTGCAACGACTTTGACTACTTTATTATTTAAATAATTTATTTTTACTCACAACTTCTTGTTGCAACTAACTTTTCTATAATTAGTCAATTCATAACTTCTTTGCCCTTAACTAACTTCTTATTGCAACCACTTTCTTATTAATTATTTTCTTAATGCAACAACTATACCTATGATTAACTCCCAGTTACCATCAATTTGACTAGTACACTTCTTCTAGGAGCTTCTAGAATAATTGATTTATTTGACCTTCTAGGGGCTTCTAGATAACTCATGAGGGTTCTCCAACTTCATATGGCCATAACTCTCTAACCGTGAGGAGTTATGTGACGTTCCACATATCACCAGAAATGGCATGACATGTATTATCCATCTAAAATAGTCTTACCTGCAAATATATTAAAATTCACACCATTATACATCAATAAAATAGAAGTTTCTTAATCATATTGTTGGGGCTACCAGAATTTTCTACCATACTTTCTTCAAGGGTTGACATCAATGAAAACCAACCCAATTAATCAAAAATCTCCCCTTTTGGCATTGATGGAAACACTCTGATGCAATACCGAAGTCATATCACTCATCCTCCCCATGTGACCATCGCTCCCCCTGGAACCATGCCTCTGTTCTCTCTCTCCAAGCATCTAACTCTCTATCCCGCATCTGATAAATCTCTCCCCCTTTGAAATCAATGGAAAAGGTAATTTCTCGTCCGGGGTTTCTTCCCATTACTGAAATATTCCTGAAATTGCTCCCCCAACCTTAATTGTCCTCTTTATGGTGCTTCCTCATGTAAATATAAGAACAATAGAAATTACTCCGAGTCTCTAGTGAAGATACTCAAAGGCTTCCCTTGGAAGCGGTTTTGTAAAGATGTATGCCACTTGTTATTTTGTTCCCACATATTCAACTCTGATGTTCTTCTTTGCAACTTTTTCCCGTAGAAAGTGATACTTTATTGGAATGTGCTTCGTATTGGAGTGTGTCACCGGGTCCTTTGAGATAATGATAGTGTTTTTATTATCACAATAGATTGGAATGGGCTCATCATACTCAACCTATATATCTGTCAGAGTTTGTTTCATCCATAAAACCTGTGTACAACAAGTTGTTGCTATAATATACTCTGTTTCAACTGTATATAATGATATTGATGATTGTTTCTTGCTTAGCCAAGATACCAAACACTCACCCAAGTAGAACTTTGCTCCACTGGTGCTTCGTTGAACATCAATGCAACCTACCCATTCTGCATCTGTGTAGGCAATAACTAATAAATCCTTTCCTTTTGGATACCATAATCCAAACTCTTGTGTACCCTTGAGATATATAAATATCATATTTGCTGCTAGAACATGTGATTCCTTTGGTGCTACTTGAAATATTTCCACCTGTCCAACTTCCTACATTACATCTGGTCTGGATTTTGTCACATAAAGTAAGCTACCAATCATTGACCTATACTTCCTCTGATCTGTAGACTTTGAATCATCATCTTCACGTAACTTGCAATTGGTTTGCATAGGAGTAATGATTGGTTTGCAATCTTTCATTCTAAACCTCTTTAGCATTTCTCTGATATAATTGGTTTGATAAATAAAAATTCTTTGGTTTCTTTGACATATGTGAAGACCCAGAAAGAAGGATAGTTCTCCAAGTAATGACATTTCAAATTCATTCTGCATATCCTTTGCAAATTTTTGGCTCAACCCATCATCATCACTTCCAAAAATAATATCATCAACATAAACTTTTATTAATAAAATACTATCTTGAGTTACCTTGATGTAGAGGTTGTTGTCTGCATTTCCTTTCTTGAACCCTTGCTGCTATAAGTATCTGTCTAGTCTGGAATACCATGCTCTAGGGGCCTGTTTGAGACCATACAAGGCCTTCTTTAATCTGCAAACATAATCTTCATTTTTTTATAACGGAAATCCTCCTGGTTTCTAAATGTAGACTTCTTCTTCTAATTCTCCATTCAGAAAAATTAATATCACATCCATCTGATACACTTTAATATTATTTGAACATGCATAAGCTAGTATCAATATGATTTCTTCCATTCTCGCAACTGGGTAAAATGTCTCTTGAAAGTTGATACCTTCAACCTGTGTGTATATTTTACATACCAATCTAGCTTTGTTCCTGGAAACATGTCCATCTTCATTCAATTTATTTCTGAAGACCCATTTTGTGTCGATCACATTCTTGTGCCTTGGTATTGGAACCAATTCCCAATTGTCATTCTTCTCTATCTGATCCAATTCTTCATCCATGGCCTTTATCTAGAATTCATCCTTGTTGGCTTCTTCAAAATTGTTTGGTTCATTCAAATATAAGAGTGCTAGGTGCAGTTGTTCTGGTGAATGAATTTGTCTTCTAGTCTCAACTCTTGCATCTTTGTTCCCGATAATCTGATCTGACGGATGATTCTTTTGTATTCATTTTCTAGGTTTCTTTTGAGGTACTTGTTTTTCTTTCTCTTCTACTTATATTTGATCGTATTCATCTTCCCCTTCTGTTGCTTCTTCATCCTTTGCTTCTTCTTCATAAACATGTTCCACTGACACATTTTCTTCTTCCTTTAATTTTCATCCACATGTCTCATCAACCGTTACATTGATGCTTTCCACAATTTTTTTGAGCCTTAGATTGTAACATTTGTATGATTTCCTTGTAATTGAGTAACCAAAAAGGATGCCTTTCTCTACGCAAGAATCAAACTTTCCCATTCTTCCACCTTCTATTTTGATGTAGCATTTGCTTCCAAAGACTCTGAAGTGATTCACATTTTTTGGTCTTCCTTTCCATAGCTCGTAAGTATCTTTGTCACTGTTGTTCTTGAGCATTACTCTGTTTTGAATGTGAAATTTTGTATGCATTGCATGTGTCCAAAAAACATTTGTCAACTTGGAATCCATTAACATTGTTTGAGCTATTTCTTGTACTGTCTGGTACTTTCTTTCAATGACCCCATTCTGTTCAAGTGTTCTAGCAACGAAGAATTGCCTTTTTATACCATGCTTGCTGCAGAAATTAATAAATTCCTTTGAAGTAAACTCTCCTCCATTATCATATCTCAAGCATTTGATTTTTGAATCCATTTAATTTTCAACCATTTCCTTGTATACCTTGAAGTTTTCAAATGCTTCTGACTTATTCCTGAGAGCGTCGATCTTCCCAAAAGTTGCCAAGATGAGAAATTCTCATAGAAAAACATTTGTTCTG
This sequence comes from Picea mariana, assembly GCA_032191745.1. NCBI lineage: Eukaryota > Viridiplantae > Streptophyta > Pinopsida > Pinales > Pinaceae > Picea > Picea mariana. The sequence continues at coordinate 42,296 of JASDQU010503460.1, read as the reverse complement.
AATGACAGATGATGGGGATTCTTATTCTAACATGTTTGATGGCTTGAATCAAGTGTTTTCATGGTGTCGTTCGCGATGCGACACTTGTGACAAAAGTGTGACACTTATGACAACGATAATGTAACATTATCGAAGTGAGGAATTTTGATTTGTAACAGATTTCCCCCCAAAGTGTGAAGTTAGAAGATGAAAGTTGATGGCCGAAACACTTTTTAGATTCTTCGAAGCAAGGGTATGGAGTCGGGGAACCTAATAGAAGCTACAGACAACCATCAAACAATGTTAATATGTGTTGCATTTTTTAGGAAGGCATACCTATTCTCGGGCTATAAGTGACTCAAAGTATGGCCGCCAATAAATACATTGTGGATCCATGATGATATTGACTAAGGATATGGCCACCAGAGATACAATGTGGATCCATACTTCTATGACATGAACCGATCGTAGCCACGCAAATTACACAATGGAGCTACGAGATGATAAAACATAGCCACATACCAATACAATGTGGATCTATGTGACAACATATATGTCAGCATGTTCAAATGAATTCCTTCGCAGCCTGGACAGAGAAGATAACAGAGTGGATGCTCAACCCAGGGTCTTCATCCCAATATCGATGTAGCACGAATCTTACCCATGTGAATAGATTTTTTCATGTCGAACATGGTAGAAACCACTTGATTACCAGTCATTGAGGTATACCGTTAACAAGCACGAGATAAATCACCATTGATGTCGATGATTTTCAAGGTACTTTTAAAGTACAGTCCAATGAATGTGAAAAATGATTTGAATTCGAACATTCCTGGAATCAGTCAATCAGGGGTCATTGATGAATACCCATTGTTGAATGTGAGGAGGCCTACCATTGAGGCATGCAGGTCCCAAGGTACTGATGTGTTCCTAAGTCTATTTCCTAGATAATTTGTTGAAGTTGACAGGAAAAGACTTGTAGAAGGAGGGCATTGATGCATCCCCCATCAATCGACATGAAACTTATCTCAGGAAAGTGATAAGATATAGAATATGAACATAGACTGACATGGGTATGGAAACTGGTAACTTTGTGGATGGTTGATTGTTGAGGCGGAAACTTCCCTTGAACACTGAGGCACTGTGTGAGACTTGGTAGCATAAACGCGGAATGGACCAAAACATAATGCAGCGAGTGATGAGACATTATTTGGATGGGTCAAAGGAGTGGAAAGACTCATAGGATTGTCTCAGTGCATAGGTTTTAACATATTAACCAAGTGTTCAGTGTTGAGGTTAAAACAAGTGTTGTGTTCAAGGGAGACTGCAAGAGCTGCTTAAAAAAGTTTTCAAGAAACTTGACCCACTTCCTTCAATTGTTTCCCCATCCAGATAGATGAGTACTTATTTTTAATTTAACGAGCTTGAGGAGGATAACACATGCTCGATATAACTCACATTCGGTAAGTTCCTCTTCCCTTATTTAACGAACTGGAATAAGTAAGGGTTCATCTCCATATGGGTCCTTCAATGTGTAGTTTAGCAAGTCCAGAGAAGAAAAACTCGATCGTTTTTCATGTTTAGAGAGTCTGAAAAGAACTTAAAGGAAACTCCAAGGTTGTCCTTATTCATAATTTTAGTCTCTGAGGTCCAAAAATGAGATAAACTATTACTCAGAAGACTCCATTTTGAACCTTTTAACAAGTGTGAAAGGAAGCAAGATCACTCAGCAATATTTTCATGTTTAGAGAGTCTGAAAGAGCTTCAAGGAGACTCCATGGGGTTTTTTTTTCGTATAAACTTTACAAGTCCGAAAAAGAAATAAAAGCATACTCAGTTACATTCTCATGTATTTATGAGCGCGAAAAAGAACAAAGACTAAGCTCGTTGGAATTACAAGGTCATCGAAAAAAACTCTGCTGAAATTCATGCATAATCAAGTTGTCCTAGGCAAATGATATTAGTAGCTTCTCAAAAATGACAAAAAACCCAAAAATAAACTTTATAAAATGTGAAAAGGAGGAAAAAATGACCAAAATTGAACATATCAAATATCAAATTAGGGCAAGAAATCATTTTTACCTTTGTTTTACTATTCTCCTTTCCTCTTTGAGTTTTTTCCTCTTTTGGAGTGTTTTTTCGGGCGTTGATTGCGAGAGTTGTGGGAGACCGTTTTCAAAACCGTTCAGATCAGGTTGGTTCTTTCCTCCTCCTCATTCATTTCCATGTTTTTTTATTGCATTTCAGCCCTTAATTTATGTGCTTATGCTCCTCCGGAATCCCTAGAGCATCGAACTGGATCGACGCTCCCTCAAGTAATCTAGGGGAGCGCGGATCACGATTTCAATGTCCTAGTATGTGCGTTGAGGGAGTGCTAGCGCCTTGTTTTCTTCTTTAAGGGAGTGCTAGGTGCAAAAATTAAATTTTATTTTTATTTTTAGGCTAAAAATGGGCAACATCTTTCTTTGAAAACTTAGCTAATGATGATTAATTAATGAATTTGCATGTTTTCCTCATAGCTAATAATGGTTTAATGGAAAGAACACGAGAACAAATTTATGACATCATTGTCTTACAATACCCTCAAGCAAGGGCGGACTTACAAAATTGTGGCTTTCTTAAGTACTTTAAACTCCAAAATATGAGGAAATAAGTTTGTTGCTCGAATATTTGATCGACTTATGGGATGATGATGAGCAAGCATTCTGAATAGGACCATGTGTGCTTGAGATCGAGATGGATGATGTGTACTTATTGACAGGGATCTCGAGGAGAGGAGTTCCTATTCTTTTTTCTGTACATCGGGCATTTTTGCGACCGATAGATGCATATGTTTCCTAATATGGCATACCAGGGTCACACTTGGTAGGAGGGAGGATCGTCATAAAAGATGTGATGGATATATCTCTTCGATCCATCCTATTTTCTATCACCAAATTGTAAGGAAGCACTAGTTCCCATCTCGCTTCCAAGTCCCAAATATCTTATGCCATTCAGTGCTTGGAGCCTAGGCTATTCAACTGGAGCGCAAAGTTTTTGAGGAACGTTAAGGAGTAGATATCCAAATGTAGAACGAGCAGGAAAAAACAGTTTGGATATAGATATTTCTTGGTCTCATTTTTCTTGGAGAGGGTTCCGCATATGCAACCTTAGGTTTCATTTATAGAACGCCCTGCGACAGAGCCCCGCATGGAGCGATGGACTAGTCTTTCCCCTAGGTTGGTGAATGAATCCTCATGATTTAGATTTACTACCAAATTCTTTGCATGGTGGAGGAGATAGCTGGTGGTGATCAAGGATTTCCCATAAGTTGGGGTGGACTTCAGGGGCAATGCGTATTTAGTGCTTCTTGAGGGTATATAGTGGGATGCATCAGGTACGGAAGATCATAACCTTGTAACAATATTTTTCTTGTTTTTTGTATGTTATTGGTTGTACGACGAGGGATCTAAGTCATTTTTTTTCATCATGCAAATAGAGGTGCATCGCGTCCGACAGATATGCCAACATTAGGATGTCACAGAGATGCTCAAGCAGTGGCAGAGCATGATGTCGTAGTGGGAGGACTCCGAGAGGTGGAGAGGAACCTTCGTGGTTTAAACATGGGAGTTCCTCCCTCGAGGAGGCGATATGTGCCTCTACACCTTCAAAGACATAAAGTTGGGGTCTCTGATGGCCTCAACCATTTGCTATGACGAGTGGCAAGAGCGGTAGTATGCTATGCGGAGCACAATGTGGTGCAGGGGGACGAGTAGAGTCTACAGTCACTTTGTAGTCTTATATAATGATTCTATGGGCATAAAGTCCCATGTTTTTCCATGTTATGTACTTTTGTTTGATGTATTTTGACAAAACAAATTATGTCAAGCTTATATATATAAACAAGTTTTGTGGTGGCTACTTATGTTGTAATTTATATATATATGTGTGTGTGTGTGTGTGTGTGTGTGTGTGTGTGTTTTATGTTCCAAATGTTTATCTATGTGCAATATACCAATCCAACATATGATTTGCTAACGAATATGGAATTGTATTGAGCTCTCTCGATATATGTCTGTATTCAAGAAATTCAAAAGATCTTTTGAGACGACGAACCCTTAGATGGAGACGTAGTAAAACTGAGTTGTGAATGTCATACTCACGATTTAGTTTATGGACCACGAGTTGAGAATAGAGGCTGATAATCAATTTATATATACTTAGAGAAGAGGCTTCGGTTAAAAGTATGATGACGTCATGATATTCTGCAATGTTATTGGTCGCAGATCCAAGGTAAATTCCTCCTGAACTCACTAACTCGCCAGAGTGGTAGATGACCCAAGTTGCAGAAGTGATGTTCTGGGTTTGTCGACTAGTGCCATCCAAAAACCTGAAATAGATGGGAAATGATGATGTCATATGCGCATTCAATCACAAAGCAAAGTATAAGAAACTCAGGAAAAACTCATGCACACAAAAGAAAATACACACCATGTCAAAAGTATATAGTACAGTAATGTACAAAGCATGCATGCGAGATATTTTATGCATAGTACTTCTTGAGGTAAAGCCCATTTCAGGGCTAAATGAGAGATATCCCATCGTATTCTACTAACTTGTAGGTGTCTCTGTGTAGCACCCATTTTATGATGTATGGTATGTGCCACATGGGTTATAAATTTCTTGCCCCCAGTTTGCCATGATCTTGATCATAGACTAGGACTGGATCTCCTTTTGCGAAAGCGTGAGGTTGGATGGACTTATCATATTTATTTTTCATGTGTTTTTGATATGTCTCGTTGATGGGAGAAACATCACGATGAGTTTCATCCATCTTCGTTAGATATAAAAACCATTCCTCTTCAACAGAAGTATGGGGTAGGAGTTCTATGGTGAGTTTCAAAGAAGGAATCTCACATTCGATCGATAATACCTCTTCTATCATGTATACCAACTGGAAGGGTGTAAATCTAGTTGTGGTTTTAACTGAAGTTCAATAATCCTAGAGTGCGGAGAAGAGTTTCAAATTCCAAGAGGTTTTGTTCACTCCCACCATGCGTTGAAGCATGGTTTTCGGGACTTTGTTGATGGCTTCAACCTATCCATTTTCCTGAGGGTAGTAGGGGGATGAGTTGTCATGGATAAAACCTAACTTGGTGCGTAATTCACCCATCATATGGTTCTAGAAATGGGGTCCATGATCAGTTACAATAGCTTGTGGGACACCAAATAGAGAGATGACGTGATTGAATACAAAAAGTGTTGCAATTCGTCCATCATTAAGGAATGCAGGCATAGCGTCATCCCATTTAGTGAAATAATCGACGATAATGATAATATAACAATGCCCCCCGGTTGAGGTAGGCTTACATTGCATAAAATTGATGCCCCATTTTGGAAAGGGGACGACGAAGACAATGGGATGAAGTGGATCTGGGTGGGTACGTGCTTTCTTCTCAAATATGTGACTGGTTGAGAATTTTTTAACAGCCTCAATGCAATCTTTGAATATGGAAGGCCAAAAATAACTGGCACGTAAAAAAAATTGGGTTGTATCCATCCCATAAAGATGACCGCCACAAGATCCAAGGTGACAGTCATTTAAAACTTGTTCAGCCTCTTCATGGGTTAAGCAACGTCATAATATAGTATCAATGCCATGGTGGTACAATGTGTCGTCAATGATAAGGTAGTGCTTTGAATGGTGTCTAATGCGACGTCGTTCAACATGTGAAATGCTAAGATGAAAGTGTTGGGTTTACAGATAGAGAAGAATATATCCAGACCATGGATCGGACGTACTAATGAGGAACATGGATTCATTGGGAAGGGCATTGATGGGTTTAGTATCCTCATCAATATGGGGAAGATCGAAAATTAATTCTACAAAAAACAACGATTTCTTAGCCTTGGATTTGGAAAACTCAAGATCAAATTCTTGGAGAATAATGATCTATTTCGAATATTTTTTCCCAAGTACTTGACGAGTCAAGATATGGTACATGGGATTCGAGTCTGCAATGCCCATGATATTTCATAACAACATATAGTGGTGAAATATTTGGACGAAAATAACTGTCGCCAAAGACAAATTTTCGACATGTGAATACCAAAGTTTGGGCCTGATAAACATTTACTCAAATAGTAGATCACATGTTCAGTGGTGTCATCATCTTCTTGTACTAACACCATAGAAATAGTGGAAGTAGAGGTAGCCAAATAAAGGATATAATATTTTGCATAATTTGGTGGCTGCAGAAGAGGTGTGTTCGTTAATGCATTCTTAATATCATCAAATGAGTGATGAGTGGTTGCATCCCAGAAGAAAGGGGCATCTTTCTACAACAATCTCATGAAAACTTTAGTGATTTCGGAGTAATTGCAAATAAAACGACAAAGAAAGTTTTCCTTCCCTTGTAAACTTTACAGTTGGTTAAGGTTGTTGGGAGGGGGTAAAGTGAGAATGGATTTAACTTTTAAGGGATCCACCCTAATCTCATCTTTGGAGACTACGAATCTGAGTCTCCATGATTCAACAATGAAAATGAATCTATGGGGGTTCAAACGTATGTTGTAAAACCTGCATCGAAGAAAGATGATTCGTAGGTGACCAATATGGTCTCGTCGATGAGTTGAGTGAAATGGTAAGTCATCGAGATAAGGTTCAACGATATGTTTGATGTCGTGGAACGCATACAACATAACTCGCTAAAAAGTGGCTCCGGCGTTTTTAAGGTCAAAAGGTTATTTTCGATAAGCGAAAGTCTGCCATGGATGAAGGTTGTTTTATGTTGATCAGTCGATAAAATGTCTATCTATTTATATCTAGAAAATCCATCCATAAAAGAGAAAATTATGCTTACGACGCAATTATCAATCATTTGGTCGATAAAGGGTGTAGGGTAATTGTCCTTGGGACAAGCCTTATTAAGATCTCGATAATCGACACAAACATGAATTGTCCCTTATTTTTTGGCGATCGGAATGATGTTGGAAACCCATTTGGTCAGAGGGACGGGATAAATAAAACCATATTTTAATAGTTTTTTGACTTCTTCCTTGATTGACGTGGTTTTTTTAGGATGAATCGGACGAAGTTTTTGTCTCACAGTTTTAACTCTTGGGTATGTTTTGATTTCATGCACAATGATGGAAGGATCGATCCCTGACATTTCTTTGTAGCACCAGGGGAAGATGTCGCGAAATTATTTAAACAAGGCGATATAAGTTTCAACTTCTTCATTTGAACAATTGGCACCTAGTTGTATGTTGTCCATAATACCTTATTTAATGGATATATCGACAGTAATGTGTGAGAGATATTTCCCAAATTCTCCTCAGAGATGGTATCTTGATTGAGTATTGGAGATTGGAGGGAGTCGACGATATCACTAGGAAAGATAGAGGAAATATCTTTCTCTATTTCATCCAAACTGGCAAGAAAGGATGAACGATGGTGGTTGTCATCCCATGGTGCCTCCTCGATACTAAGCATTTCCATAATAGATTCATTTGATGGAAAAATATGTAGGATGTAATCGAAAGTAGAGGATAGGGAATCCAACCAGGATGGTAACGAATATGTAGTAGATGCTAGCAGATGTTTTTCATCCAGTGAAGGAGATGCATACTGAATGGTGTCATATTCGGCCTCTACATGACTAAGTGTCATAGTGTCACCTAGTGTATCAAATTCTAAAGGACTAGGCACGACCCATGGATCAGATGATTCGAAGGATTGATGTGCTATAGTCGAAATCATACTAACCATTGTGATGTGTTGCGTAGTGAGAGGAAGAGGTGTATAAAAGGTACCCATGAGCAAAGATTCTTTCAAGAGACCTACCCCAACACTTTCATAAGTAATTTTTTAGTCTCCCAGAAAAGGAATGTTGTTGGTCATTTGAGTGTGAGCGTCAGGGTTATAATAATCTAACTGATTGATGGTCACAATTTTACCTTGATGAGGGAATTGGGCTCATTGACAAATTGATGAAGCGACAACTGTCATAGAATATAACCAACTTCTCCCGAGCAACAAGTTATAATCGAGGGGAGCATCGACGACTTCAACATCTACAGAAACAATTTTTCCTCCCAATTGAATGGCTAAGGATTGTAATAATCTGTGAGGATGAAAACCTCTTCCATCAAATTCTCATAAAATGGTGGGATATTGATTAAGACCAGGTGATTTAATGCCTTTCCAACAAGCCAAGGACATGACACATGTGGATTCCCCCTCATCCAAAGATCGTGTGATGAATATGTTGATTATGGACAACGACATCGATTTGGAAAGCAAGTTGGTGAGAGAGTCATGATTTAAAATTATCCAAGTTGAACGTGATGTTATTGGATGAATCGGGATCTATAGCTCCAATGGTTTCCAAGAGAGTCCTACATTGGCTAGGGAAATGTTGTAGAACTTCAAGAGATGACATAGCGCAGGGTGCTTGGGCCAAATATTCAACAATGTTGTATTTTTTAGCAGCACGTGAATTAGTATTAAAGGTCAACTTTCGAATTGTGCTCTTGGGTGGGTATAGAATAGAGTCAAAGATTGGTTTCTCAATCTGGAGTGGTCCAGATGCCGTAGTAATTATAGTGGGTAGTGGATCTGGTGTAGTATCAGTAGTTACTTTTTCCTTATATGGTTTATCGGGAGGTGTGTCATATGTTGTAGTACGAGTGGTCAAATCTATCCCATTAAACATGTAAATGTGTGCACTTGATGAAGCTTCCTCATTAGGAGGATGATTTGGGTTACCTCCTGTTGGAGGTGCAGGATTTTTTGCAACTAGTGATTGTTGTTGTGGGAAAGGATGTGCCAATACAAGGGGTTGATAATTTCCTTTACAAGGTTTAGCAACTTCGTCCTGATGAGTAAAATCTTGTGTGTAGTAATATTCACCACAAATGAGACATGGGAATTTTAGTTTGTGTTGCGGTTGTTTCTCAGTAGTAGGTGGTTGTGTTTGTGTTTTTGCATTTTCAGTTTGATTATTGTTTTTCTTGGGTTTATTCTTAGTTTTCTTCTTTCCCCCTGATTTTTGCGGAGAAGCAGATTGAACTGCATTCTCCTCATATATTTGAGTTGGGGTGTAAGTTGATGAGAGAAAATTCGATCTGATAGTGGAGGCAGTGACTCAACGATTGGTCGTGTCGGTCGACTGTGAACTGGATTGGGTTTTAATGGAATCGATAACTCCATCTACGTGAGCGGTGAAGGATGGTTTTGATGGGTCAATTGATGGACGGGGAGTGTTTGGAATCAATTCATACAAAGTACTGGATTGGGAATAAACCAAGTCCAGATACTTGGCACGAGCAATGGATTCCTCTTCTATAACGACACCACTCATGGCTAAGTCATGAGCAATAGGAGGTAAAAGAGATTTGGTGAACCATTCAACCAACAATTGGTTGGGAATAGTTTCTTTGATCAACCTTCGTCGTCGTCTCCATTCATGAATATGATCAGAAATATGTATGGAGTTGGTATGACGAAGGGAGTTCAATAGTTTGGTGTCGGTCTCGTAGCGGATAGGTAATTGGAAGTGAGTGAGAAAAGCCATGGCAAGTGAATTAACATATTGAAAAGAGCCACATTATAACTCAATGTAATATTTATCCACTGAACCTGTAAGTGTACGCTGGAAAAGACGTAACCGTATAGAATCATCCATTAGTGAATTTGATGAGCACCATAGATGAAAGGTCATAACGTGGTTATTAGGGTATTCACCAGGTTTACCGTCAAATTTGGAATATCAGAAGATAATTTGGCAAGAATGGCTAGCCAAAAAGAGGAGTGTAATATGGGATCGTTGGTTAATCTTGACAGATCTGTTATATCTAGAGAGGCTAAGAATGGTAATTGTCAATTGACTTGAGGATGATATTGGTGTGGCATAGGAACACAAGTAGGACCATAAACTGGTTGTGGTGGATAGTTGTAGCCAACAGGTCCTCCCATATGTTGTTGATGTTGACCAGCAAAAGTAGGATTCATTTGTCGAGGAATTTTCATAAAAGGAGAGGGGAAACCCATTGGACCCTAGGGAGAATAACCAATGTAACCTGGGGCAGGATAGTTCGCTTGATTAGTTTGAGGCAGATAACCAATTTTCCCTTAAGGAGGGTAACTAGGTTGACCTTGAGGAGGGTAAGGAATTTTCCCTTGGGGAGGAAAAGATTGTTGGCCTTGCGGACCCCAAGTGGGATTCGAGACCCCTGGGAAGGGTTGTCCATAATGTAATCTAGAAGGATTTGGATTTGGGATTCCTCCTTGCATGTTGGGGTTTAATGGTCCTCCCTGATGTGGTTGATGAAACAAACCTCCATGAGGTGGTCCCCAGGATTGTGGGGGGGTTCCAGTGAAGGAGGGTTGAAATTGTCCCCCTGCCTTTGGTTCGGTAGCAACTGGGATTTTTATGGTAAGAGGGAGTTTCCCCCTAATAAAAATATTTGTGTTGGAGGACAATTGCCCACGGTAGGGATTTGTCCCGCAGATGGGTTTTGTTATGTGGCAGGGTTTTCCATCCTTTGATGTGAAGGTGTCCCAATAGGGTTTTTTGGAGTATAT